>SIXB01001736.1:0-36559 GCA_007018985.1 Anopheles bwambae | reverse complement strand
TTTGATGAATCTCGTTTTCTAGTCGTGCACCTCCATTCTTGACCAGTTCAGCTGCAATTCCGTCGGTTCCGGGTGCCTTGTTATTTTTCAGCCGACGGATAGCCTTTCGTGTTTCTTCTATGCTAGGTGGCAGTAGCATGACACTATCTGCTAGTGGCGCTTCTAGCTGTTCGTTTAACTGGTCGTTGAGTAATTCATCAAAGTACTGAGCCCACCGCGAGAGAACCTCTGGCTGGTTACTAACCAGATCTCCATCCTTGTTGCGACAGCAGGTTACCTTAGGTACCACGTTGTTTCGGTGACCTGCTATCGCTTGGTAAAACTAGAAAGAAAGAAATACATTGATAAATTTGCACATTCAAGAACAATTTTCAAAATTAAATTTCATATTTAAAACAAATTGACATACGTTGCATTTGCATTTAAAATATGTATTTATCTTCTTTTTTTTTTTGCTTTTTTTAAGTTAAATTATACATTTTTGTCTATACATTCCCTTCCAATAAAACCAACAACTGTGTAGACAATTTGCAGTGCACTGTAATCGTTATTGCGAACGCATCGTACAAACTTAACGATCGTATAGTGAAAATGTAAAGTACAGTCTGCTCCCGAGCTACGCGGTTTGTGCGTTCCTGAGGAATCCGCGTAAGTCGAATTTCGCGGTTTTCGGCCAAAATACAATCGATAACTCGGTGATTTTTATTAAATTTTGTACTTTTATTCACTTTATCACTTATTTGATACGATTCGTGCCAAACATTCCGATTATTTTGGCTTTTAAGTAGAAAAAAAATTATTAACAAAAATGCAATTGCAATTGACAGTTTTTGAAGTAAATTATATTGATTTGACGATTGTTCAGACAAATTCAGAAAACCGCGTATCTCCGAATCCGCGTAAGTCCAGAACCGCGTAACTGGGGAACAGACTGTATACTTGAAGAATTTTTCTAATTTTATTTAAATATAAACCGATGGTGCTTTCGTTTCTATCATTCGTTATTTCGATTAATTTAAACAAGGGGATAATGTGTATGATGTAGCGTGTAGCACATATTTTCTAATAATTTTGAAAGATTTGATACGAGTTGGCGACATTTGTTTAATAAGTTGTGCGCATCTCTAATACTTATTACTTTAAAAGAAGCGCTTCAAGTTTGACCTAAAACAGTGCCAAATAGTCGTCATCACTCTTATCAAATTACCATCACCAATGCGTCTACCAAATACAGACATTAATAATGAATAGTTTGACCCTCACTTCGGTCCAACAACTCTCTCACGCCACCCTTACATCCATAGGCATGGTCGGGCGTTTCGGAACAGCATTACGTCATTTCTGAAAACGTGCCCATATAGCCAATGCGGCGTCACCGAAGCAAACAACAACCACCCCTGCCGCTCCACTGCTGCGGCTTCCGGATCTTCCGCCTGATCTTCGCCCTCTACGGGCCGAACGCAAACACAGCTGAGCTGGTGTAGAGTTATGTTTAGCACGATCAGTAAAGCATTCCACTGCCAGTTTACCACCACCATCGACAGTCGGCGAGAGTTTAGGAGAGCGGTGAAGATCGTTCAAGCTCGCACGCCTGATCTAGCGGCCTGAAGTCAGTCCGTTTCTAAACTTCAGCGCGCGTTCATCGGAAGGTCTCTTAGCCACAAGTCGAACCGATCGGATTAGAATTTTAAATAAAAAGCAATGGCAAAGGAAGAATCAAAGTACGGCTTTAAGGACAAGGCCAAGGCCGAGGAGTCGCTGGAGCTGCTGAAGAGCGAGGATCACAAGTACCAGCTGCTGACGGTGCGTGGTCTGATCGGACGGGCGAAGCGTGTGCTGACATGTGAGTGTGTAGCCTAACAACGATGATGTCATTTGCATATTTGGTCAAAAATGAGCTAACGCGACATTGGGCACAAGTGTGGGCAAGCTTAAATCTTTGCTTTCTCCCACTTTCGGGAGAAACCGCTTGGCGCTGGTGGTGGTGAGGTAATCATTATTTTTAATCGTCTCACGCTCGTTTCTAATAATGTTGTGGGATTGTGCGTAAATTTAGATGGAAGCAGATCAAAACAAACGGATTTAAACCGGTTTGTTTTTCGTTGCGTTTTATGATCTATTTAAATACCATCTGGCTGCATACAGTGTTTCTCAACGGAGTGCTAGAATATCAAATGTAGAGTAATTTAAAATATTTTATTTCAATTCCGCATATTATTGCTTTCAGTGACGAAGGCTGAGGACAAGATAAACAACATAAAGGCTGCGATCGAAACGTTCGAGCAGTGGCTGGAAGCAAACAGCACCTCCAGCACCAAAAACGCTAAGCCGAAGGATACAGAAGACAAGGTGGAAACTGTGCCAGGTTTGGGTTTCAAGGACAAGCAGGCGGCTGAACAAACGCTGAGGTAATTGAACCCCTGCATCATGAGTTATTTCATTGCTTAACGCCCCAAAATTTCGACTTACTGACTCTTCTCCCTAAAGCATCCTAGAGGGCCGCGATCCCGATTATCAGAAGCTAGCCGTCAAGGGACTGATCGGTAGCGCAAAGCGCGTTATCCCTGCAACCAAGAACGAGGAGAAGCTAAGCTCGATCAAACAAGCGGTGGCACTGTTTGAAGACTTTCTCGACCGGTTCGATCGCGAGGAGCGGGCCAAGCAAAACATGCCGTACCTTTCGATCGACTTGATACGTCAACTGCCCGCACCGCAGGGGGAGCAGTCGGACAAGCTGGCAGTGGAATTTCTCGCCTGCTATGAAACGCAGGCCAAAGGCAACTACAAACATTTGCGCACCAAAGCACCCAACGATCCAGGGTCGAAGACGTGGGACATTGTGCGAAATGCGAAACTGCAGGCACTGAAACCGGACAGCAGTGTGAAGTTGTTCGATCAGGACGGCAAGCCTACCGAGCTGCACTTGCAGATGGTACAGTGGGCGTACAGCCCACAGGTGGAGAAGCTGAAGAGCTATGCGAACAGTTTGGCGAGCAGTGGCAAATCAACAAAACCGCCCAGGAAACGATCGCACTCTTCCAGCTCATCTTCGGAGGAGGAGTCGAAGGCGAAGGAGAGTAAGAAAGATCGCAAAAAGTCGAAGAAATAAATAATAAATACCTGTATAAAGCAAGCAAACATGATCAGCGTAGGTCGACTAATGAAAAAGAGAATGATAAATTGCATACCTTTAGGCGCTTTCCATCGACGCTCTCCGAAATTTAGCAACATACAGCGCAAAGAACTTTTCAACGTTTGACTGCTGGTGGAGTTGCTACCGACGACGACACACTGAAACTTTTTATTTTTACTTTTTTCCGGTTCAGATAAGATTTCTTTAAAAAAAATTACAAACACAAATGCTTCGGAACGCCTAAAAGTATGCAATTATATTCTTCTCTACACAGTTGTCTGCTAAACATTTCTACTGGGATATTTATGTAAAAGCTCAAATAACTAAAAATTGTGGTAAAAAATGCTGAGAATTGATTGAGTAATGTATGGTTGTTCTTCTATTTGCATCATACAAATAAATCGAACCATTTATGATTAATATTTGCACATTTTTACTGAGATTAAATAAAAATACGTGATAACATGATATACAATCTACCCCATTTTAACACACGTTTTAAATGCACTAAAACTCAAAAATATATGTTGATTTTTCACCTGCAATCTAGAGTTATATTTATGTATGCCTTTCCTTTCAACTTTAGGCACAATGATATGAAAGGAAAAAGAAATAAACCTCGCATTTTAAAGTTAAAACTATATCATATTTTTAGTTTTCTATCGCTTGAGAACGTGTTTTAAAATATGTTTAGGATTTAAATGCGCCAAAATGTAGGCAATTTGTTGTATACGCGAAGTAAGCCGTAAAACCAATAGCAGCGCCATCTCGAGGCAATGACACAACTATTCCACACTTCATAGTAGCGCCATCTACATAGTTAATTATGCAAATCATGGGGTCAAAGGGTGGTGTATTGGCTAATAATTAGGAAACATTTGTATGTCAACGGAAAGAGGGGAAATTAAGCCAGCGTACAAACCCCAAAAGTAAACATCGCTAACGAAACACAGCACTTTGTAATAAGTACCCGAAGAAATATATGCAGAATTCAGTTAAACAGCACAGATTGCGGAGTCAGAATTTATTGTTCTACATCTTCAAATCACCCAGCTGGCAAATCTTGTACAGAGTCCTTGGCGGGTAGCTCTTACTTGACACTTGTCAGCGCTCTCAGGTGTATTTGGTATCGTGCTGATTTTTGCTCCCTTTGAAACTCGAATCGCGAGTTTAAGGTAATCTAGTGTAGGGCGCAATCCTACACAAAATATGATCATGTTTTGTGTATTTTCTGTTATTTAAAAAATATAAAATATTGAACAAACTAGGTTTTGTAAAGAAAAATATAAAAATAAAAGAAAAATACAAAACATTTACCCGTGAAATGTAGTAATCCCGTAACTAACTTGAACGATGTTTCGCCTAAATGTAGACTCTATTTTGTGTATTTTTAGAATGCCCCAAAAAGTATGCAATTTTCAACATGTACTATCGTAACGATGTCCTAACGACTAACAGCACCTTACAATGCTGACTTCCCACGGCCCATAGGATGGACCCCAGCTACTACCCAGTTATCGATTGGGCTTGTTGCTATTGTGGTTGCAATTTTTTGATCGATATTCTGACATACTTTGTGGGCCCTGTGTGTGCCGTGTCCCGTCCATAAAATTATCGTAATTGGAAATATTTAATTCATTGCATTAATTCCGACGGACATCTGACCAGTTTGAATCCAAATGCAACGGCGACGTATGTCATTGCTGTTGAAAATGTTCGATACTTCGTTGGCTGAACGATCAAGTTACGAGGCGGGGACCATATTGCTCGCTCTAAAACAAGACAAGTGTTAGTAATTGATTCTGATGAAGATGTTGCTAGAGCATGATTAGATGTCAATAAATTGGAATGTCCCAGCTGGAAGCGGCTGGTAGGTAATCATTATCACTAATACATTATCTTAATTAATACCTCTCCATTAACGGGTTCGGCTGGACGGGGACCATCTGTTTGCTAGCTTATGAGAGCTTGTCGATTTTTTATTTCAATTAATGGCCCTGAATGTTTCAGAATGTTTCATAGAAAGGCAGAAAGAGAGGAGACGATTTCTTTAAAAACTACCCGTTATGGACGTCCAGTAATCTATTTTGTAGTATGACGTCATGACTCATCTAAAGAATTTTTGTCATAAACGATGCCTTTTCCGTTACTAACCTAGCCTAATGAGGTTGCTACTGGAAGAAAAGCACAAAAGCAAACTATGAAACTGATAGTGAACCGACAAATAGATTGTATTATTTAAAAAAATGTAACAAGCATCAATGATGGAAGCGACAAACAGCAAATCATACATTGAAGACAGTTTGTAATATGAAAATGACTTATTTTAGGACCATTAATGCATGTTAATTTCCATCCTCTTATTATCTCAAGCTTTCGTATAGCCAACAGAGCGTGATACAGTCCAGCGGTGAGCTTTGTTTCTTAATGATTCTGTGCCTAAGTTAAACCTAACCAGCTTCCCGCTGCTTGCATCCGATGCATCCTTTCACTTCTCGTCCATCTGTCACCCACGAATCGGGGACTGATCGTGTGTGATCGAGTTGCTTCCGATTCTGTTGTCGGCTATTCACTTTCAGTACCGGCCCGCGAAATTATTACGAATTATGTTGCTCAAAAGTATGCCCAATATTGTTGCTAACCCGTTAGTCCAGTTACATTAAATCGCAAGCTGTCCATCGATCTTTTCGTGGCGTGAAGACACTTGGCATCGGCGCTTGGGACTGTGGCTCCTCCTTGTACTTTGTTTCTTTCTTGTAGTAGTTTCTAATAAAGCTTTCAGCATGGCCTACTTGTTTGTTTGATGTTTATTTTTTCAAAAGAAAACGATGTCACGCCCAGAGAAAGCGTGTTTCTTGTTTGTAACATTAAATGTATTGCAGACATTGAAATAGGTAATACATATGTTGATCATAAGTTCCTTTAGTTAGTTAAAATAGTTAGATAAAATGTCGATCTTAAAACTATAAATATCACAAATGTGTTTGGGGACACACCGAAACAAATTCCAAGCCGTGAAGCACTAACATGACTGCAACATTTCGCGCCTAAATTTATGTATCCACCTATCATCCTGTATGGTGCGATGACATTCGAATGGAAATGCCAAATTCTTCACGCACCCACACATCGCACGACAATATTTACTGTGAAATAGACGTTTTGGGTATGAACTTTTTGATCAATTTTGACTTCACACTTCACGGCGAGACGCCTGCTACTTGGCGGTTTGTTTAGGCGCACGGTGAAAATTAACCCCTGCAAGTATGCAAAATGCATAACAAATGTGTCTTAGCACATCCTTTAAAACGCCTAAATGTACCAATTAGCCAAGAATTGTTAAAAAATAGTTTTTTTATTGCATCTAAACCTTTTCTAGTTTGAAACAAGCATCTATATCCGTATTTAAAATTCCACGTGACCATAACCGTTTCAAACGCACGCCGACCAAATCTCTCCATAACTTTATTAATCCATTTCGATCAACGTGCAAGCGCGAACAAGCTGCATCCCATGGTTTAATGAGCAGCCACAACACAACCGATTAGCTTGTTCTACATTCCCCACTAGCACTGCGATGCATGCGTGCTGATTCATTAGCACCAGACCACTTCCGGCATTGATTGTGTCGTCTGCGGTGCAAAACTGTGTTTCTTCTGCCGTCGAACATCATCATATTAGACAACGATCTGTCAGAGCTATTCAAGCGACATGAACATCCAAACGATCGCGTTGCAATAGCTAATAAAATGGCGCTGTCATTGCAGGCTTAAAAATGCAACAGCAGCAAGGGTTCCAATGCATTGAACTCGAAGAAACAAAACGCGGAGTGGGTGGGAGGGGAGTGGGGGGGTGAGAAAGGGTCATTGGAAGCTTCTAAACATCAGCTTCCCGTCCCGTCGAGTTCTATGAGTATTTGCTTGCGTGCATCGTGTCGTCTCTGTTGACAGTGTCCAATTTTTTGGGTGTTGTCTTATCTTATCATACCCCCGACTAAAAAAAACTAGGACACAGAAAGGGGGTGCAGGAGGGGGAAGAGGAGTGGTAGTCAAAATAAACACCAAACGACGAACGCATTCAAAGCAAAATACTTCGTTTAGTGAGTAAAAAGAAAAAACAAACAAACGATATATTGAGCTGTAGTTAAAGTTAAATGATCGGCTACAGTGCTTACCACGAGATTTGCTGTTTTTTTTTCAAAATTTTATTTAGGAAATAAAATTACCCACTCCACACTGCTCTTGTTCGTCGGAATCGAAAGCACAACATGCATTTAAAATCACTCACTAAACAAACGGTATTGAAACGATAATTCCAACGTAAGGTATGTGTGTTTTTTTATCAGATTTACAACCCCGGTTACATCGAGTGCTTAGGGAACCAACCACCACCACCACCACCACCGCCGTCATGTACCGACAACCGATGATTATACTGATGTTGATAAAAAAAATGGCACTCAACCGGCACTCGCAACACACACACACACACACACACACACACACAGGCATGTGTACGTGCAAGTGGTGCTTTGACAAAACCCTTTTTGCGCCCCAAACGAGGGAGTCGCACCGGGAGTGGCCCAGTGCTCGGCCGGCAAAGCGGCAGACCAGGACGAACCCGAACCCGAGCCAGTACTGATTAGAACGTCGGCCAAGCTGGCTGCATGGTACAGGCGCGTCTGTGCTGATGTGAAAGATCCGCGTACCGACGCACGTGACGACGAAGAGCCGTTTTGCCGCTGCGATCGTTAAACCAAAGCGCGGGAAGGGTTTGGTGCCGTGAAAACAGTGTGTAAGTTTGGCGACACGATCCGCATCGATAGTGAATGTGAATATGGAAGAGGTGGACAGTGTGCTGTGGAAGAGAAATGCGTCGCAAGCCTTATTTGTGCAGTTTTAACTAAAAAAAAAGTGCCTGTAAAAACCACTTCTGTTACTTCGTTTTCGAATGACGTGCGTAGTTGGAGGCAATTAACGCCGTACGCGTGCTGGAAGCGCAGTGTAAACATCCTCACCGGTGCATCCATGCAGGGCCATAGAACTGACGCCGTCTGCGTACTTATTGATTGTTACACTCCACAAAACCGACTTCCTTGAACCCACTTGAATGGCGCTTTTTTGTTTCTTCTATTACTCCGATTCCCTCAAACGACCCTTCTTCTTCTAGTGCATCTTTCAAATGTACGCATCTTTGCGCCCGGCATGAGTCGTCACAAATGAATGTGGTGGTGGTGGTGGTGGTGGCGGAAACAAAAAATATCTATTGGACAAAATTTTGATAAGGAAACTGAGCGGTGAAGTCAGGTTCACCCCCTCTTCGCACGGTTGCTAATCTATGGACGCATTCCTCACGTATGCCATCGAATAGTTCTTACCCTCCGGCGCTGTGCGGGATGCGTGCGTGTGACATAATCAATTTTTTTTTGTTTTGCCGGGACTTAAAAGGAAAAGTTGTCACGGGAAAGAGATTTATGTCTATTTTTTTTAATTATCTCATCATTTTTGTATAAAATAGCAGCATCATTATATAGATGTAAGCTAATTAAATATACCTCAAAATATAGACCAGCACTCAAACCAACGACCGTGGGCTCTGTAACGACACCACAGGACACGGCTCCTATCAACGGCACGGGAAAGACGTACAGTGTACAGTGTTATTAAAATCTTCTTTGACATCATGTTGCGAAATTGATTTTAACGGATTTAAATCCATACAGGGTTTTCCACCGGTTCTTATAGTTGTGGGACACTTCGTTGCCTTTTTCATATTGGAAAAACACTTTATACAATTGGAAATTGGATTCAAAAGTACCCTGTGTGGATAGGCTCCTTAGAATTTCCTATTGGATTTGTCATACAAGAGTGCTATGGAGTGCTTGTCGCATCACATACAGTTTATTTCCCAGTAAGAAAGGATCAAGGAAGCGTCGCACAACTATAAGAACTCGTGGAAAACCTCTTTATTGTACTGTTAGATCTCTTTCCCGTTACAAAAGAATAAAAGTATGAAAATTCATCCCCTCCCAAAAAAAAAGGTAACAACAATCGCGTATCCCTTTGTTTGTGCCCCATTTTACGGCAAACCGCGCAAAATCGATATCTCGAATCAATCGATCGGCCACTTAGGACTCCGCAGCAGGTACCGGAAGAGAAATAAAAACAATGCACATCCCGATTATGATTTATGTAAACAAAGTCGGTCAATGTAAGGATGACGGTCAGGTAATGATCGTTGAATTGTAAAAATGTAATTTAAAATCCATCATTACAACCCTCAGCATAGGCATGGAAATTATCATTATTTTTTATTTGAAAAGCTACATTTTGAAACAAAAAGCAACATTTCCCAAACATTTTAAAACCAAGCGACACTATGTTAGGGTCGATCGAGCAGTTTGCACTCAATACCGTCATGCCGTCATTCTTCAGAAACCCGAAAAAAGATAACAGGTATGATGAGATAGACACACATAACCATCCCTTAATCTCCGCTGCCCGGGGCGTGTGTGACTGTACGGCAAAGGTGAGGGACAATGTTCCGCCAGCCAAAACCAACAGGCGACAACACTTTATCGCACCAACAGCCGGGGAGCAACGGGGGTGAAAAGATCGCACCCGCGATAGATTGGTGTGCGCACAAGAACAAGCAAAAAACATCGATCGGGATGGTGGGGTTCGGTGGTTGTGTAATAATCAGCATTTAGGGCATGTGTTAGATAACGATAAAAAAGGGATTTCAACGACAAGCACACACACACACACACACGCACGCACGTTTTTTTATCAATAGGAGAGAGATATGACGGTGGTGAAGGTATCGTGAAGGAAAAAAACTTCAAACGATTGAAACGGCTTAACAAGAGGACGCATTTCAGTCTCGTTAGCTTACAAAATATAAATATAAAATTATTATAAAATCGCTAGAAAATATTAAATTATTTAAACAAACTTCTTCTTCTTCTTCTTTGGCTCAACAACCGATGTCGGTCAAGGCCTGCCTGTACCCACTTGTGGGCTTGGCTTCCAGTGACTAATTGATTCCCCCTATAGCAGGATAGTCAGTCCTACGTATGGCGGCGCGGTCTATTTGGGGATTGAACCCATGACGGGCATGTTGTTAAGTCGTACGAGTTGACGACTGTACTACGAGACCGGCTAAACAAACTAAACTTCATTAATTAAAACATCCTTTCTGTAGTTAGTGCTTTCATCTCCACCTGCTGTGACAGAACCGCTATCCTAACCATGGGCAAAACGGAACAACCGCTGATCGTGCGGTACAAAAACCAATGGTACGATCTGACAGAGTTTGCGCACAAGCATCCGGGCGGGAAAAATTCGCTCACCGGCCTGCACCAGAAGGACATGGCGGAGCGGTTCGATCGGGCACCGGGCCACTCCCAGGCCGCCAAATACTTGATGAAGGAGTACCAAATTAAGCACGAACCCAAACAGAACGGACACTCTCTACCGAACGGTACCAAAGCGACCGTGAACGGGGCAACGCTGCGGAATGGGACCAAACCGACCGGCAACGGATTACACACCGCCAAACCGCACGGCGAGGGACATACCACGGCAGTGACCGCGAACGGTGATGTAGCGCACCTTACCGACGACAGTATGGAGGTACGTCATCCTAGTGAAGGGGTTGTTGTAGTAAAGCAAGTGTACAACAACTATTACACCCCCCATTCCACCGTTTCCTTATCGCGAATAGTACCTATAAACGCACTGCAAACACACACTCGCTCACACACACGCCGAATTGTATTGCCGGTTATTTCAATCGTCATCATCATCGTCATTTCCTATCGTTTCACCATCACCGTCATGGTCATTAAATAAGCAGTCGTCTGATGATTCACAGGCTGCCCAAGTTCACGCGATTCTCACACTGCCCGTACTGCCCATATCCTTATCTTGCGCGCAGCGTGATAAGGAACGTGTGATGGGGTTGAGGTGATTTCGTAATCCCCACGCCTATCTAACAAACCCGTTTCTCTTCCCTCGCTTCTCTTTCCCTTTCCCCTTAAACTAGTACTTGGTGGACTGGAGCAAACCGATGCTGCTTCAAATCTACCGGCTGGGCGACAAGTACGCCGAATGGGTGAACAAACCGGTCGATCGCGAGCTGCGCCTGTTCGGTCCGACCTGGGTGGAAAACCTTACCCGCACGCCCTGGTGGATAGTGCCCGCCTTCTGGGTGCCGGCCATCCTGTACCTGATCGTGCGGCACGGTGCACAGCAGGTGGCCACCGGCCGGGGGTTTGCCAGCGCGAGCGAATCGTTCCGTACGGTCGAGCTTTACCTGCATCTAGCGATCGGTGCGTTCGCGTGGACGCTGCTCGAGTACTCGCTCCACCGGTGGGTGTTCCATCTCGACCCGAAGGGCAACCGGGTGCTGCAGACGTTCCACTTTCTGATACACGGCCAGCACCACAAGGTGCCGTTCGATCCGCACCGGTTAGTGTTTCCGGTACCGCCGGCCCTGCTGCTGACCAGCCTGTTCTACCAGCCGGTGTACTATGCATTCCCCTACCCGCGGCTAACGCTTGCCGGTGGACTGATCGGTAAGTGGGTTGGTTTTTTGTTTTGTTGTGGCTGAAATGAAGAGGGAAGAGGAATGGTTTTAGTAGCGCTATCTCACCCGCAGGCTATCTCGTATACGATATGATCCACTACTATCTACACTATGGCAGCCCAGCCGGGGGCCATCTGTATCATATGAAGCGATACCATTACTCCCATCACTTTGTCCATCACGATCAAGGTAAGGTCTTTATATAAACGGGAGAGGAAAGCGAACGAATAAATTAGTAGATGTTTTATATTATTCTTAACATCTCTCCATTACCTCTCTAGGCTACGGTATTAGCACCGACTTCTGGGACAAACTGTTCGGAACGCGCATCATGCTGCGAAAGTTAAAGTATCTACTGAAGTGGTAAAACGGCGACAGCAATCAATTCCTTCTTTCGGGTCGTTCAATTCCAATGGGATGGTGGTGCAAAACACTACTAAACTGGGCTGTTTTTTTTTACTTTTTAATAATAAAAATTAAGCAAAATTTCATCCGCTTTCTCGCTTCGGAAAGCAGACTGAGCAAGCGAGAAGCGTGAAAGGAGTTTGCATTATAATTTAAAGTTGTGGTTTTATTACACTTTAATGTACCCGATTCAGTTTGTTTTGTTTTCTTATACAGCTACGGATTGCATTCTTACTTGTTTTTTTTCCTGCTTAAGTACGAAAAGTGTGTCTCACAGATACTTTTTAGTTTGTTGTAAAGAAACGTAAAATATAATTGCAGTTTTGGCAGCATGCGCTGCTACGTCCGCTCTTAAGCTGCGGGATTAGTGGTCGAATGAATTTAATGGATTTAAAGTTAATATTGCTTTAATACACAACCTGAATTATGAATGGATCAATGGAGAACGAGCAGAAATTCCACCAATGGTTCAAAATACCTTCCACTCAAATAACACACTTTTAATAACCAATTTCGTCATTTCCTGTTATTTCTGTAAGCTAAAGAAGTCTAACTTGATAAAAAAAACCTTTTAAACCTTTCAGCTCATTTGTAATTAAAAAAAATCAAAATAAACCCAAAACTCATTCATTTGACCACTATTCTCAACACAAAGAGCGGAGAAATAAAAGCATTGAGAAAGAAAAATAGTGAATAAATAAAATATTACTCTAAATTTTAAAGTAAACAATATAAAAGGCGAATCACATCACTATGAGAGCTGCTGACGAGACAGCAGAGAAAATGCGAATGCTACAAAGAATGCAATGAATATTGCCAATCCCGCTAAGTAGTTAAAGGTTTTCTAAATACAATCGTACGATCCTCGTTTCATCCTGCCATCACGGTGTCATACCCATACACAGGCATGCATATTCGATACGGCAATTAAGTAGTGAATGTTTTGCTTGCTTTTTGGTCTCACTATGCTCAACAGCCCTAATTAGCAGCAGCAGCAGTCGTCCACTAGTAATCTGCACTAACACATAAATAAAGCTCTTCTCCGCTGTTGCTGCTGCTGCAATCGCGCGCTGCAACTAGCTGTTGTCCACTTTGGACGTTTTCTGCGTGAGCTGTCGAAGCTGGGGGAAGGAGCTTTTGGTTTGCGTCGGGTAGAGGCGTATCGCCAGCTGGATGAACGGTTCGTACAGCGAGGCCCGCTCCATCGCGTTCACCGTGTAGTGCTTGATGCGCTCCCGGGCGCACCAATTGTTGGCGCGGTTGAGATTGGACTCAATTAGATCGTTGTTGCTGATTTGACTACCGTTGCTGGTGCTGTGGTACTGGTTCCCGTTGGGGGACTGCGGTGCGGTACCGTTGCCCGCCGACCGTGGATGCCGTGAGTGCATGTTGGCTATCACAATAATTATCATCTGTGCGGAGGAAGAAAATATTTGATTTTAACAGAGCGTTTGCCGTCAAACCCCGGTTTGCACGTACCTCCTTCTTATCCTTGTACTTGTCGATATCACTTTTAATACCGGCCAGCAGATCCAGGCTGGCCGGATCGCTCGGATCGTACACCAGCACGAACGCGTCGGCAAACAGGAGATAGTGGCGGGGCAGCTGCACGTTCCCCTGCAGCCCGGCCGTGTCGTAAATGCGCAGCATGTCCCTACTGCCCTTCCCAGTGTCCACGCTGGCCACGTACGTGTCTTCGATCGTGCTGTGCAGCTCCTAGTGGGTTGTGTTGTGATGCCAGTTCCGTAACGGTACAACGCAACGGTAGTTTAATTAGCATCGCCGGAAGTGGTGCCATCGATCATCACCCCTACTTACCGAATCGATCGTAACGTGGCCGTAGATGAGCTGCTCCAGCATTGCCGTCTTTCCAACGCCCTTGCCGCCGCATAGTACCACTTTGCCAATTTTTGTAATTTTCGACGTGAGCATATCCGTGCCTTATCCGCGGTTGCCCATGTACCCGTGCGGCTATTATCAGCAACACACAAACACACACACCCACACTCTTGTCGGGGGGAGAAATGCACTACCGTTTGCTAACCGTCGAGGGGTCTAATTGCTTCTTCTCATAGCTGTGCCCCGTTTGCAGAAGTCACCGGACGACCCCCTTTGTGCACAAATGCGAAGCGAAAGCGAAGCGCCTGCGACGAAGGGTAAGTTATCGTGTGAATCCGCAGCACAAACAACGGGATTGTTTACGCTTCAGCACTGGGGGCGATGACATCGAGCTGTCAAACCCATATTTGACGCTGGTCGCTGTCAGGTTACGCACAGTGTGCGCGCAGTTCGAGAGAAAAACGCATACTTGAGCCATTTTAACCCTGTTGGTGGGTACCAAGGTGGATTTATAAATATCAGGTGGTGGACTCTAGTGCATTTTGACAATTCGTCACTTGACGTAAGGTCCCCAGGATTCAAATTTTGTTTACATTTATTAAATTTGTTCATATAATTTATCTACCCCATTTTTTCGATTAAATATTCTTTAAAAATATATTTTGGCCTTTGCGAGTTCTTATTCAATATTAAAACATAGGTTATAGTGTGTTACTTTGTGTTATTCCGTGAATTTATTCTATAATTCATTGGATTTTCGACATTTTTGATAAAAAAAAACTCAGAAATAATTATTTTTTTTAAATTTTCATATTAATTCCTCATTATCTACGAGCCGCATGGACAATTTACGTGAGATTATAACTCTTACTCAAATGGTTTTAAATTTTGTGCATAAACAAATCATCAGATCTTTTGTTAATATATCTCATTTTTTCGATAAAATCAATAAACACACAAAAATGCACATAATAACAAAGAAATCTGTTCTATTTGCTAAACTTTGTGTGCGGAAATCAATGGTTAACGGTTTTAAAATGACGTAAAGTCCCTCAACTATGGCGACCCCCCAAAGGCCCTAATCCACCACCTGATATTTTTAATCCACCTTGGTGGGTACCACCAAAAAGGTACAACATTCAAAAATTGAAAGATGCCGAAAATAATTCCTTTCAGATGCTTCAGACCATGCTCTAGAGAATTCTTAAATTAATAGTCAAACTGAAGTACCACAGATAAGGATACTCTAAGCTATTTAGGACTATTTCAGCCAGAAGGGTTCATATTTATGCACACAAATCGATTTATTTCACTTGCAAGAAAAGTTTGCTGGTTCGTTCATACGATTTGGCAACAAATATTCTCGCTACATTTGCATTGATCCGGGCCTTAGCTTTCTTTAAACAGTTGTAGCATTCTAAAACGCAAGGTTTAAACAAGTTCTCTAGGTTGTTATTGTTACTGATTGTTCAATATCGAACTGATTGTTTTTTATAACTGCGATATTAGCTGTGGAGATTGCATATGAACTACGTACACTGGCGAACCGATGTGCCACTTGGAACAAGATGGGCTTCAAACCGCAACAGATTAAGCGAAAACGACTGGAAAATCAAATATCCGAAGAAAAAAAATCGAAAGCTTCATAGCTTCACTGGTTTGCTCATAATGGTGTATAACACCATATCATTATATAGCTGTCCTTCATCTAATCATGACCTATATTGCCTTCTAACTTTTCGAACCAAAATATATAACCCAAGTGCCACAAATCCACTAAACGACCACTAAACGGGTTCTAAACGACTCAAGCTCTCTACCAAAACGGAATATAGAAAGCCTTCGTTTAGCAGACGGTGAACGACTAACTACTAAAAATAGCAACAAAAAAGGCGGGTGGCGCCATCTGTTGGTGGGATTCCCAACCAGTGGAGCGCTTTCCTCTCTTTGAGAGCTTTCTCTTTCCCTCTGTACTGTTGTATGATTTCGAATTGAAGTTATGCATCACTAGAACTAGAACGTACAGAGAGAAGAAGAAAGCTCTCAAAACGAGGAAAGCTTAACTGGCAGGGTAACCCACCAACCATTGGCGCCATTAGCTTTTTTGCAATTTTTAGAATGCATGAGTCGTTTGCCGTCTTCTAAACGAAGTTTTTTTTTAATTCCGTTTACGTTGAGAGCTTGAGCCGTTTAGTGGTCGTTTATTGGATTTGTGGCACATGAGTTCTCCATATTTGAAATAAAAATAGGTTTAACATTATCATCATTTTTAGAATTACTTACGCTTACTAATATACATTAACACAGACGAGAAATTTCATGATCTCTATTTATTGTATTCCTCCTCCAATTTGAAAGACACGCAAACATTTTTTTTTTGGTCATCTCGCACCCCAAGTGCCACAAATCCACTAAACGACCACTCTTCGGCTTCTAAACGACTCAAGCACTCTACCTAAACGGAATATAGAAAGACTTCGTTTAGCAGACGGCAAACGACTCATGCATTTTAAAAATAGCAAAAAAGCTGGTGGCGCTATCTGTTGGTGGGATACCCCAACCAGCTGAGCTTCATCGCTTGGAGAAGAGCTTTCTCATTTCCTCTGTACTGTTGTATGGTTTCGCATTGAAGTTATGCATCGCTAGAACTAGAACGGCGATACGATTGTTTAAATACTAAACTCCAACGGAAACCACCAGCACTGTAGCAAGTGAGATTTGAGTAATGGTCGTTGGTGTTGATACCCACGTATCTGACCACATGACCATTCATATAGATTTTTGCTCAGAAAGCTAGAAGGCTATATAGGTCATGATAAGATGAAACTTGTCGAAACACATTGCAAGAAAAAGATAGCAATATAATGATGAGTTGTAATACGCCATCTATTGATCAAACCAATGAAGCTGTGGAGCTTTCATTATTTTTCTATGGATATTCAATTTTCCAGTCGTTTAAGCTTAATCTGTGGCGCTTGGGACATCTCCCGATTTTATTGGGAAACGTATGGAATGATTTACCTGTATTATTTGTCTAATTGTATCTGCTATTTGAATAGATATTAACATCTAAAAGATCTTAACCAGACGCGGGCAGAACTATTTACACAAGTTACAGAAGTAAATATTTACACAAAAAAGTCAAAATATCTTGCTACAAATGAGCCAAAGTTTAAAAAAGTACTAATACTAATAAAATACAGTGGAGCGCCGTTTATCCGGGTACCTTTTATCCGGCTTTCCGTTTATCCGTGCTGTTGAGAAATGACAGCTCAATACAAAGGTGACATTGCGTTATGAGGAGGATATTCGAAAAAGCGGTTATAAGAGCACATTATCATAACAAAAAACACTATAATTCATGGCAAATTTCAAATATTCTCGTTGGAAAAACATGAAGTTAATGAAAACTGGGTTATTTTTATCAGAAAATAGGAAAATTTTCCAAAACCTAATCAGGAATTGGTAATAAAATAATCATTTGACTCATTACCCGTGTTATTCGCTTATCCGGGCGAGTTCAAGTCCCGAAAAGCCCGGATAAACGGCGCTCCACTGTAAATACACTGTTTTTCGAGTCATTTTCTAATGTGAATGGCATTATTCAACAATCGCCCGAATTTTTTTCAACAGCCGAGGTGTCACAAATAACGACAGCTGTTGAAAAACATCTGTAAAAACAGTGTAAAATAACAAATATGTAAAAAACTGGTCACCTGGAATAGAGAAAGCTTGTTGCTGTGTACGCATACCTCCTCTCGTTTACCTTTACTTCCTTTTGATCCACTAAATTCTCATCAAAAACAAACGCACAAAACCCCACCAACAAATGCCCACAAAATGCACACTCCCACTGTGCGGTCAAAAGCGTTCGCCCGAAAACGCCGACACCGGAAGCGGCCCCGGCTGCGTTTTCCCCTCGCTCGACGTACAGAAAACGCACACTCACCGGCCACACCGCGGCCCCGCGTACACGACGAAAACGCAAACTGTGCGGCTGTCAAACTCTGCCCCTCTTGCGAACACCACACGTTCGTGCCGCGTAAATCGTGCCGTCTCGCTCGCGCACCGCACCGATGTGCTTCCGCAACTAACGCCATCGTTGGAGCGATCTTCTTTTGTCCGTGACCATTTTGATCACACATGTGAGTAGCGACATTCTGCCGGAGTGCGTACCGGAAAAGTGTGTAAAAACTGCTGGAAAACGGGCGCCGGTGGCACGAAACGGTTCGGTTTGCGGCGTGGAACACGGGTGTGCTAAGCGTTTCGGGCCCGGGTCGCTGGCTGGCTGGAGAAATTAGTGTGATAATTCCGTACGCCCGCTGCCCCCTTACATTTGCACGTCGCCGTCGTGTCGGTGGCGATGTGTGATGGTGGTGGTGGTGGTGCTCCCGCTCTCTGGTGGTGTCGCGGTCGTCGTTGGTGGTGATGATGGTGGTGCAAGAAGCGGTGCCCGTGGCTCTAGCGGCAACTCGGCAGCCCATATCCGAAGAGGAGAGCTGTGGACAAAAAAACGGTGTTCGAAATGGGATGGAAAAGCGGAAACGCGCGATGAAATGACGTGAAAGGAGCTCCTGTGCGCCACGAAAGAAGAGGAGGAAGAAGAACGGTCACACCGCTGTGGAAGAACCCCCGATGGCAGAGGGGGTTTGTGCAAGTTATTGGTAGTAAAATGCGAATATATTTGCAGCGTACGTGTGTGTGTGCATGTAAAGAGAGTCCACACACACGCACACGCACACACATGGTCAAAGAAGCTGCCGAGAACACCACCGGATGTGTCTGTTCGCGCTGGGTGCGGTGCAGCTACGGTCGATGTAGGGCTTTCACCATGTCTGAAGAGTTTTCTGTAAATGTACCCACAACATTGGGTACAGAATTGGAACAACGGAACCCACGGGAAGGAGGGGGTGCCTGTTCCCAAGAAGGATGGATTTTTTGCCCCACCAAACGCAACATGGAACCTTGCACCCCTACGCACCAGTAAGAATGTTGGAAGGATTTGGCACAGGCTGGCTGTATTTTTATCGTGCCTTTTGATAACATATCCCTTCAGGCGGACATTGTGCAAAAGTTGCACATGCACACACACACACTTCCGACCGCAAATTGTGTGTGTTGGGGATGTCTACTTGGATGGTAGAATCTGTCAAACTAAACAGAGATTCGCTGCAGTCGTTTTGATCTCTTGGTGCACACAAGGATGTTGGTGCACAGGCTTTTAGCGAAGAGTCAAAGGAAATCCAAGGGCTCGTTGGATATCAACAAAGGCCAAAGAGGGGCAGAGTGATAGCCGATTCGGTCGGAAGCCGCGTGTCTCGCAGCTGAAACTGTAAAATCGTGCTATCAAGGTGGGAGGGGTAAGTGCAATCACAAACACACACACAAACACTGTTGAATGATTTCATGTTCCTGCCTAAGCTTAGCACATTCGCAAGCTTAACTATGAATGTAAAAAAAAAACCATAAACATTCTCTAACCTCCCCCACTCGGGCGACTAGAAGGTGTGAAGACACGTTTCCTGTGTTAATTGAAATTTTCCACCAATTTGGCAGAGACTGTAAGGAATTGCACACCCTATACTTGCTGTCCAAAAAAGGGGGTGCGAGGAAGTGTGTGTTGTGATAAGGGGCACATTTCCACTTGTCCGCTACTGTCTTGAGAAGCAATAGGGAAGGCTAGGGAAAGCTCCAGGTGTCAACAGTTGACGTGGCTACTATTGCTGCTGCTGCTGCTATGCTGCATGTCATCAAGCGTGGAGCCGGCCGGAATGCCGCAACATAGCAAAATGGCAAGTGGTGGTGGTGGTGGTGATATAGGCAGTGAGCAGTGAGTTGTGCGTGCGCGCCCGTGCATGTGTGCGTGTGACGAGGGGTCATTGGTGTGCCTGTGTCGGTGAATGTATGAGTGCGCGCGCGGAATGACGAATGCACAGACGAAAGTGGTGTGGTGCGCGTGAGGAAAGTGTGGCAGCCGCCGCAAGGAAGTGCAGAAAACGTGTGCCGAATTTTGAGCACAATTCGGAGAAATGATTGCTCCCTTTTCATACACGTTTTTTATAGTGCACGATTTGGTAATGGAGAAAAAATATTTTCTTGCTAAAAAAAATCTCCGAGAAATTGCAAGAAAAAGACGTGCATTGGAATTGGACGTGCACGGAAGAGGGATGATGTTGCAAAGAAGCAGCTTGCCTACCTTTTTCCAATTGATTTCCAACCCACACGGTGGCGCGGTGTCTATCTCTCTCTCTCTCTCTCTCTCTCTCTCTCTCTCTCTCTCTCTCTCTCTCTCTCTCTCTCTCTCTCTCTCTCTCTCTTTCGCTCCCACGTGTGCTGCTTGCGAATCATTCGTTCCGTAACGGGCAGAGAGCGGTTCCTGTTGGCGCTCTCATTCTCTCCCTCGCTTGCTCGCTCTCTTTCTTTCTACCTGCAACGCGGTAAGCGCAGGGCGTTTACATGCTTTCTCGGAGACGGCGACGATGTGCTCGAGCAGCAGCAGCAGCAGCCGTGTGTGGGCCTGCTGCCAGGTTACAGCAGCGGTCGATGTGTCGGCAAATGTTCTTCTTCTTCTTCCACAACATCACCACCACCACCATCATCATCATCAGCGCCGGTGTGGCTTAAAAAACCCGGCAAACCGCCGCCAAAGCGGAGGGTAAAGATCCGCATTTGACTTGCCGTTTTCACTGTTGTGTCTTTCTCCTTTTTGCCTTCTTTTCGCCGGCTTGTGCAGAGTGAGCGAATCATCATCACACACACACATTCACAATTTCCAGTAAGAAAAGTCTTGGAGTCTTGGATAGTAGGATACATCGTATCATATCGACTTGAAACAGTTGAAAGTCTTGTTGGAATATTCTACGTATAGTAATGTTACAATTTATCTAAAAAAAATTGTGCATGTGTGTGTGTGATCACAGACTAGAACAAAAAGTTTACACGTCGATCGAAGTGAGAAGCAAACTTTCGTTCTATTGTACCCATTTTACCCCGATTTGTGTCGAACACGGGCAAACCGGGGGCGACACGGCTCTATTTTTAGGTTATGTTCAACGGGTGCGATGTTCCGACTTCTCGATATCTCTTCTATAAAAGCAATATCGCTGCTCTGCCCACCACCACCACTAGCCAACCGACCAATCGAAAATCATTTACAAAACGAACGAAAAAGAGCTTTCTCTTCTATTCTCATGCACTACACTATGTTCTTTTTCAGCAACCTTTTGCTCCCAACCGGCGATAGAGGGCTTCTGACTGATCCAATCGTCGTCACCTTGGAAACGAATACATTTGCGTATTGTGTGATACATAGGTGACACAGCACGCGGTGCGTAACGCTTAATCGCACGTGTTACGCGTCAATTTCGGTTCCTAGTTTCTACTCCACGAGTTCTGAAGACTCTTCTATTATCCGATCCCGGGATGCCGGCAAAGTCAATGTAGATCGAAAGGCCACTGAGCACAATTCTTTGCACAAAAATTGACAAAATCGTGCAAATTGGGTAAAGAAATTCGGTTTTGGAATGACCCACCCCACCTTGGAAAAGGATCAATTGTTATCAACAGTAGCAACGAGAGAACGCCTCAGCTTTTCATCCGCTGACGTCTCTCTTGCTTGCACCAGCCGATAAGTAATCAGCATAAAACACACCATTCGTTACCAATCGGTTACTGATAAGACGAAGCAATGACACCCATACACACACACACAGAACCGTCTTTTAAATGAGAAATACGCAACGGTGTGGTGTTGAGTTGTTAAAAACCGAAAACGTGTCAGCTCACATGTGGAACCTGGGGCACGTCACGAAAAGAACGAAGAGAAGGAAGGAGGAACGTACGATCAATTCATATTTTGTACGTTACTGGTCGTTTTTGTAGAGACTGTACGTATCTAAACGAACATGTTAATGTCACGGATTGATTTTCTATTATTCGTAACACGATCGTTTTCCATGTCGACCCCAAAACCACGTGTTTTAATGTGACAAATATCATACCGGGGGGCTTAAGCCTTAAGTATGATGAAATATTGATTGCTCCGGGGCATAGCATCATAGCAAGTCAATAGCGCACATTTATCATGATGCAATAAAGTCATACACATGATAATCTGCCTATTTTATCGTACCATAATTGCGCGGTGTGTTGTTGTTGTGCGTAGCCGGCGCATTTTTCAATTCGGGAGTGGTGTCATCCTCCCCCCGTTCTCTAAAGCCATGCTTGTGTGTGCAGCTCGGTGTCACACACTTTAGGGTCGCCGGGTGCATTGATGCGAGTTTGGTGCAAAAATGCTTAGAACAAACCGCCGATTTGGCCTTGACGTGCGGCGCGGTTTAATCATTGCAGCCACTGCCACTGCGTAGGTTGAATGGGGAAGGGAAGAGGAAGAAGCATGGGATCGAAAATTTGCAACGGATTATTGATTTCGTACACCACCCAACCACGTATTCAGAAGTGCGATGGAGCGTCCCTAGACACATGTTTGTCTTGTTGGGGAAGGGAGTCGTCGTCGTTAACTTCCTTCCCCGGTCGGAAGATTGCTCTCCAGGGGGGAAGCTTCTAGGTGTACGATCTATCGCCAACGAGAACAGTACACATTTGGTTGTCCTATTGTTAACGTTGAACATCAGGGGTTCGTTGCCGTTCGCGATCGTGTGTTCTACAGAATCCGCAAACCGAATCGTTGCTTTTTTCTTAAGCGTTTAAGAAAGAGCTCGTGTGCCACCCGTCGGTAAACCCAGCTGTTGTATCCTTCGGTCTGCTTGAATCGAAGATTATCTATGTGCACCACTATTACAATTATTAATAATGATGTAATCTTCTCCTTATCTTTTCTCAAAAAACAGCGTAAGCAAGATCTTTTACAGATCCGTCAGATTAACCGTGCATATACAACAGCATTGTTTGTATATCCAGTCATCTGGAGGAACGGAGGATCTCTGCCTACAACAACCCATCCCGTCGTCATCGTCCCTGGGAGGATAGTGCCGCGGCAGCAGCAATCGGAAGAACTCTGCTTCGTTTTTAGCGCCAACAACCTCCCCCGTTGTGCTCTTTTCTCTCTCTCTGTGTGCGAGCGTTTGATCGTTCCCCGCAAAACCCCAATCAATCAAAATGACTGAAATGGAGGACACTCACTTCGAAACCGCCGACTCCGGCGCGTCCCAGACGTTCCCGATGCAGTGTTCCGCGCTGCGCAAAAATGGTCACGTGATGCTGAAGGGACGGCCCTGCAAGATTGTGGAAATGTCCACTTCCAAGACTGGCAAGCACGGTCACGCCAAGGTCCACATGGTCGGAATCGACATCTTCACCGGCAAGAAGTATGTACTACCCGGGCTCTTCTTTTCTTCTGCTATCGACAGCTTTGGTAACAACCTTTTTTAACCACTCATCCCCACCCACCCCCTAGGTATGAAGATATCTGCCCGTCAACACACAACATGGACGTCCCGAATGTAAAGCGCGAGGACTACCAGCTGACCGACATTGACGATGGCTTCCTGGTGCTGATGAGCGACAACGGCGACCTGCGCGAAGATCTGAAGATCCCGGACGGTGAATTGGGTACCCAGCTGCGCTCGGAATTCGATTCCGGCAAAGAGATTGTCGTAAGTATTTGTGTGATAGACGAGAGAGAGAGAGAATAGCCTGCGTCTCGCCCAGTGTGCTGATGAAACTAATCGTTCCATCCTTTTATTTCCCCCCAGTGCACTGTCTTGAAATCATGTGGCGAAGAGACTGTGATTGCCATTAAAAACAACACCTCAGGTGATAAAAACTAATACTTCGTTGCCTGTCTAAACAACAACCACAACAACAAACACAACAACAGCAGCAGCAGCAGCCACAGCAGTAAAAAAGCAGTAAACGACGGTACCAGAATCAGCCGTAGCAGCAGCAGCAGCAGTAGGCGCCGGTCACACATATTACAGCATTTTCTTATACCACCATCACCACAACAACAACAGCATCAACTACTACTACTACAACTCCTCCTCCTGTTGCACCAAGCAGCAAGAAGAGCAACAGCATTCGCCACCACCACCAGCAGCTAGAATATATAAAGATATAAAGAAGAAGGAAAAAAAAACACAAACAAACAAACAAAAAACACATTAGAAATACCATCTCGTCTCTGAGGTTTAAAAAAAAAGAAACAATAAAGGAAAGTTGTTAAACCGACAAATAACAAACACAGGAAAAGAACAAGGAAGAAAACAAAAGGCACAGGAAAAGAAATTGTGAAACAGATGTGTGAAACAATGCGGTAGCAGCAATAACATCAACAAGCAGAAGAAGAAGAAGAGCAACAACAACAGCAAAATGCATGATGGCACAAGAAGAACACCAGCGACACACACACACACACATCCCAGGCAGCCCGCATCCGCGTCCGCTCCCCCGTCACCACCACACCCATATGTGCTGTGCACCTCTGGGGGTTTGAAAAGGAAAAAACAAAACAAAACATAGTTATATAACATCGTTTCTATATTAAATGGGGGACTAAAATGGCGACATTAACAACCACCAACACAACACAACTACGACGGATTAGCCTTTTTCTCCTTCTAGAGAAACTAGAGAATCACTATTTCGTTGAGGTTGAGGTTGTGGTCTTCTTTTTACCGTTTTGGAAGACGAATGTCGTCGAGTGTGGAGTAATATCGAGAGAGAGATAGAGCAAAGGGATTCTCTTACCATCCAACTAGCGGAGGAGCGAACGCGGCTGAAGAAGAATATATAATCCTCAGAAAATGGAGATCCCTTGGCGCGCGGGGGCATACAATTTGGTGCAAACACGACGATAATCGATACCATTATTGCATTTTTTTTTTGTTAGTTTGTTTGTTTTTTTTCAAACTCTAGAGCAGAAGGATAGAGAGAGAGTGAGGAAGAACACGTTGTATTTGAAACAGAGAAATGAGGAAGAAAATACAATCCCCCCCTCCGTTTTCCACAGAGAATGCGTTTGCCGCCTCACCATACATACACTTAAACACACACACACATTTACGTTTTGAACAAGGAAAGAAGCTTCGCTGTTTGTAGTTTGCAGAAAGAACTATGTTGGGAAGGAGAGGATCATATGGATTATGATGGCGGTGGAGTGGGGGGAAAGGAAAGGGTAACTTTTAGCTGCACAGTGCTGGTACACACCGAATGTGCAAGATCGATCTCTCTACTGTCGTTCGCAATAGCAGAAGCTTTTGAGAGTGCGTAGTGGTGGTAGTAGGTGGACGCGTAAGTGTAGTATTGTGCCTCAGAGCATGATCAAGCATCTTCCTCTCCCTATTCGGCGTTTTGCTTGTTGTTCAGCAAATCGTGTGGCGACAAGAATACTAATCACAAATAGAGCATTAGGTGGTGGGGGGGGGGGGATGTGGCAACTTACTACAAGTCGATGTGACATGAAATCCTAATAATCAATCAAGAGAGAGAGAGAGGGATTGCTTTTCCACTTTTTTGCCCACTTACGTTCGTTCCGTTTGGTTTCTTTTTCATCCCAAAAAATAGTATCTTGCTCTCGTCTAACGCTACCTTGTAACGTACTTTGCATTAAGTGGCTATATACAATCATTTTTGAAGTAAGATCGTTAATTTTCTTTTCTCAATACACGTTCATCACCAAACGATCGTTTTAGCGTGCACTTTCAAACATCTTCGATCCATGCAAGTGTGTGTGTGTGTGTGTGTGTGTGTGTGCATGGTGTCGTATTCGGTTGATCTAGTTCAGTAGAGTTGTAAGAGAGATCAAGCAAATTGTTTAAAAAAAGGGGAAAATGTAATACAAGAACAAATTACCTTCCCACTGCAAGGAATGTAGCAAACAATAGGAAAACGAAATAGGAATAACGATCATTATACTACTGTGTGTTCAACAGTGATTGACGGAATAGAAAACACAAACACACACACACACACACACACACACACACACACAGAAAAGAAAAGAAAATAAGGCAACAAACACAGGCCCAAGTGAGGTGTAGTGACAGCGAAAAGGTAACACTCAGAACAGAAAAATACACTCAAAAACACACTCAAAAAAACATTAATATCGAACATTACTCCAGCCAGAGATGCGCGCACTATTGTTTGTTATTGCGAAACAATTAAATTGGAGCAAAACTGAAAACACAAAACATACTAACGGAAAAAAAACTATGGAACAAATGAAATGAAATAAAAGAGAACTAAAAGTGAGAAGAAAAAAAACAAAACAAGAAAAACACACAACGCTTCTCCCTGAAAATTTGGACAGAAAATGACAAACGAAATAAGAGAAACTTCTGTCCTCCTTTTCTTCACCCCCGCACCCGATTGGACGTGTGTTTGTTCGTTTGTGGATGATGATGATTTAACAAAAAAATAGATAAGAAAAAAACACCAGGAAAAAGAAATCGGACTGTGTTCCGGGCAGGGGAAGGGAAGTCGACTAAGGACTGAAGTGTGGCAATGGACAAATAGTTTTTTTTTTCTTGAAAATCTTTTCCTCAAACACCACACTACTGTGTTGGGCTAGTGTTGGTTTGGTGGGCTGCCTATTTGAACTAAAATAAATCCTCCAACGGTAAGAACACTCGCAGAAGAAGAAAAAAGACTTCAAAAAATGTCGAAAGATGGAGGCATCCTTTCAGTAAGGTTCAACCGTGTTTTGTTTGTCCTGAGAGTAAAAAAAAAAGAAATAAAAGAGAAGTAACTGTACAAGCAAATGCAAATTGAAGGCACTGCAACTTAACTGCACCAGTTGCGCGCTTTTGTTGGGCATTTTGGGAAAGAAAAAAGATTCACGGTTATATTAAGTGCATCGCATGAATGCTGCAATGTATGTTAAATGGTGTTCCGGTCCGTAGGTTCGGTGCTTACGTTAAGAATATATCCTTTTGCCACGTCTGCGTAAAGCAATCTTTCGAAAATGAGTTCATCAAACCCAGTTGCGTTGAGTCCGAGAGAAGGGCTTTTGCAAATCATATTTAGTTTGAAGCGAAATTATATTCCTCTTGCAAGAGGAGCGAAAAACGAAGAAATAAAATTAAATTAATTTACAGAGGAAAAAAAACAACACACAAAATAGGGTGAAATTCGAACGACGGGAACGAAAACACATGAATCAAAGATTACTTTATTACCGTAAAACAGAAACAAAAAACGAAACAAACACACTTTAAACATACATCACGAAACACACAACATAATAGGATAAAAAATATAACAAATGAAAGGAAAAAAAAAAACATAAAATATGAAGCAACAAAACAAACCTGATTGTGTGCTAGGAATAAAACAAAATAATACAATGAATGTCAGGCGAAGAAAGTATGAAAGCAGCACACGCGGCGGAGACAAGGGGTTTATGTGTGTAGGAGAATGTGACAATGAGAAAATGTGCTGTTTAGAGGTGCGCTTGGTTTATGCTAAACATGGGATGGGAGGGATGGGAGGGAAGGGGATTGTGGATAGGAAAATTCAAAACGAAATAAAAAACGAACTATATCTATGAAGCAGCGGCAGAAAGGATTAAAGCCAGAGAGAAAAAAAAACCCAAAAACACGGAAGACGGAAGTAGATAGGGTGAGAAATTATAAGAATGGATGCCGCCGATGCAACAACCCAGAGGGTCGGGAGGATTAAAAGAAAGACAGAAAGATTTGCGATGCGAAATAAAATGCGACCCAACTGGTTGGAGGATTGGATTGTCCGAGCGGCCTAGCGCTGGCCGAAGACTATAGGAAAGTGAATAAAATAAATGCTAAAAATATATATGTATATGAATATAAAATGAATAGAGAGCGGGGAAACAAAAAGGGGAAATAGGCAAAAAAAAACATATAAAAGAGAATGGTTTGCTTTCGATTCACTCCCAGATAGGATTATGACTTTTTTGTATTTTTTTTTGTGTGTGTATTATTTCTTACAAAATGCACTCGCACACACACGTATACGGAAGTAAATCAATAAAACTAGACATTAATTTGCTTAAAAACTATAATTTCCAAAACATTGCAACTCCACACATTGTTGTTTTAAAAGTCACAGTTGATGCATTTCATACAATAGCAACAAAGACAAAGAAAATAGCAAAAAACAAAACTCTCGAAAGTAAGGAAAACTAATTGGAAAACAATTGGAGCATGAAAACAAACAACACACAACAATAATTGTAGCAGGTAAAGAGAGGAGATCGAAAAGAAAAAAAGAAACAGACAAGAAAAAAGAATGAAAAAAGAGAACAAAAAAAACAATACTACCGCAATTGAAGGCAAGCAGTAAAATCGCCCGCATATTTGTCCCCTCCCTCCCCACCCCAACCCCCTCCATCATTCCCCTCCACAGAAGGTAACATAAAAAAAACAACATAAAAATGTGGTAGAAAATACAGGAGCAAAATATAGAATTTGTAAAAGATTTAATCAATATCCAAATCACCATCACCATAATCACCAAACAATTGGACAACAAAGCAAAACACAAAAACGCACATATAAGTGTGAAAAATAAATACAAAAAACGCAAAACGGCTTACTATTGGGATAGAATATTGAAGGAAAAAACAGACAAAAACAAACGAGTAGAAAAAAGGAAAGAATTGGATAAAAAAAGTGCATTTGCGCAGCGAAAGAAGCGAGTCGGGGCTGAAAAGAAACGAGCAAGACAGACGAGAAAAGCTTAAAGCATCAGAAATCCTATACCCCCCCCCCAGAGCTCAACGCATAGGAACGTCGAGGATTAGTAAAGGGAAAGGAAAATGTTATACAAACAAACAAAAAAACTATAATAAAGAAAAGATAGGAACACAGGGGAGCAGAGAAAGTGGTCGAAGGAATGGAAAGGGTTTAATGCGAAACAGGAAAAAGAAAGGCCGAGAGAGCGTTAAGATGAAATCAATCAAGCCAGCCAAAACCAGCTCAGATCGCAACAGGCGGGGAACAAGTGAAACAGCCCCCACGTTGCAGCACTCACAAACCGATCACACTAAAAACTATCGCGTGGCGGAAACGGAAAGCGAAACGCAAATCCCCGACGAGTATAGAACGAAAAAAAAAAATCTGGAACATATTAAAGGGAAAAAAAATCGGGAAAAAAGTACGCAAGAAACGAAGACACAACACAAAAGGGATTAAAATAAACCAAATCGCTCTCAAAACGACCAACAGCAACGTGCGTTTTGGTCCCCTTTTTTCGGTACTACTACTCACCAAATGCGTTTTCCGTAGACACTTGCACTCCTTTTTTATGTTCATTTTTTACATCACTTTTAAACGATTTATTCTTTTCTTCTGATCTCTGCACAGCGTCGCTCTTAAAAATCGCACTCAATCTTCGTATCCGTCGCCAGCAGCTCATCGGCCTGTTTGATGCGTTCCTGTAGCAACTGCACCTGCTCCTCCGGTAGGCTGCTACTGTTAGCCGAACTGCTACCCCGTGCCAGAAAGTGATGCATAAACAGCCGGATCCCATCCTTGAATGCCTTCAGCTTGAAGCTCGCCGAGATGCGACTAAACACCTGCAGACACTTGTTCTCGTCCTCCATCAGCAACAGTCCCAGCATGATCTGGCGCATCAGCCGCAAGTTCACCTTATCGATCTCAGCCAGATCGACCACTTTGAGGCAGGACAGGGCCAACCCCCCTTCCCCGATGAGGTGCGTAATGAAGCGCGCCAAGTTGCGAACCTGCTGCTGCTGCAGCGAGTGGATCTCCTTCAACCGATCCCACAGCGCGTACTGGATCGCTAGCTGGTAGCGCCGGTCGTAGTCGCAAAACTTTTGCGCCAGCACACTGTAGTACGGGTTGTAGTCCTTCTCCGCCAGCGCGCAGTGTATGATGACGGACACGAGAATGCGCAGATCTTTGATCGCTAGCCGCAGCAGCTTCTCGAACGCGTCCAGATAGTCCTCGGCGCTCATGATGATGCAGAACGCGTTGCGCCGATCGTCCGTATTCATGCGCTGCTGGCGGGCGAGCTCGAGCAGCTGCTCGCTGTACTGGGCTTCCCCCCCAGTGGCGGTGGTGCTCCCCGGTTTTCCACCCGTGTTTGGCCCCGCATCTTTGGCCCCGAGCCAGGCCGACCCGACGAGCCACCATTTGCCGCGCTCCGGTATCTTTACGATGTCCTCGATGCCGATGTTGAGCGACGATACGTACTTGCCGTTGTTGATCATGCCCTTGAGCAGCTTCCGGAAGTGTTCCACTAGCGTCGGATCGTACTGAGGTATCTTGCTCATGTTGTTGTTTTTCACCGCCAACAGTATTTCCAGCATGTACTTAACACGTGGACTGGGGGAAAAGAAAGAAGAGATTTAATTTGTTAGTTAAAATCCATTTCATTTTCCTCGACAAGTCGCCTACTCCGCAGCATTCTCCATGGCAACCATCTTCGTAGCCTCCAACTACTTACTCATTCTTCAGCTTGTCCGGCGCGTTCGCAGCCTTCTTCTGTATCGCAATGATCAACTCCTTCAGCGCCAGTGGGTCGTCCTTGCGCAGAATAAACCCAACCGTACGCAGCACCAGCAGGATGCACTCCACCGCCTTCTCGTTGAAGCACTCGATCAACTTCTGCATCACCTCGTGCACGATCTTGCACTTGACGATGTCGAACGTGTACAGGTGGCACATCAGCTGCACACAGTTGTCCAGCTGCTTGGCCTCGTTCGGCGTCGTCTCGATCTCGCCCAGCAGCTCCAGGAACCGGCCAACGATCGTTTCGAGAAACTGTGAGCCCACCTCGCCGCCCACGTTGGCGTGCAGTATGGCCACCAGCAGCATGTGCTCCAGCACCATCCGCTCGGGCGTCAGCGTGGGCACGACCGTTGCCTCCAGTATGAGCGCCGTGAGCGTGCTGTTCATGTCGTGCCGTGCGTTCTGCATGTACAGATTGTCCAGCGTGATGGAGATGCGGTGCACGTTCGATTCGGCCAACCGGTTAATCTGTCCCTTGAGCGTGCGCTGCAGACGCTGCAACCGTTCCTGCTGCTTCGGATCGGTTGCGTTCCCTTTGGCGGCTGCTTCCGCCTCCAGTTTGGCGCGCAGGTGCGGGGGAACGTATTTGCCACCGGTGGCGCCGGCACTGCCATTGTCCTCCTTGATTATATTGCCCGCTTTGTCACGCTTACGGCCGTAGATGTCTTCCCAGGTGCCGTCGTCTTTTTTGGCGGAGGATTTGCTGCCATCTTCACCGTCGGACGGATCGTCCGAGCCAGATTCATCATCGAACAGGTCGTCTAGCCCATCGTCTTCATCGTCGAAATCTTCCTCCTCGTCGTCGTCGTACTCCGGTTCCTCTTCCGAGTCCGACGATGCTTTCCGCTTGCCGGTTGCCTTTTTCTTCGTTTCTTTTCCATTTTTCGACTGCTTTTCTTTGCTGGGTTTTAGCAACACGAAGCGTCCTGCACCATTTCCATCCTCATCCTCGTCACTGTTGTTATCCCGTTTGGTCTTTTTGCTCTTCTTTTCATTGCCATGTTTTACTCCTTTCCTTGGCTCGAACTCTTCACTAAGCTCTGCTTCACTATCCTCATCCGAATACGCATCATCATCGAAATCATCAAATTCGTCCTCTTCGGAAGTGCTTTCCGCCCTCTTGCGCTTCTTGTCCACCTTCCCTTTGGCGGCAAATTTTACTCGCTTTCCATTATTCTCCTCTTCCCGCTTCTCATCCGATTCTAGCTCGTCGTCCTCCTCCTCGCCCGAATCGTACAGCTCATCGTTTTCCGAATAATCCGACTCGCCACCGTTTTCATCCGCCTCCTCCTCCTCCTGCTCCATCTCCGAATCGTATTCACCCAAATCGTCGTCCATATCGTCCAGCCCAAAGTACTTCTCCTCGATCTTCTTCAACTTTTCCACCCTTTTCCGCTCCTTAGGCGATAGCTTTTCTTTACGTTTCTTGGTTCGCTTCGACGGCTCGCCACTTTCTTCCTTCGGCCCATCGCTCAGCTTTCCCCCGACGGCTTGCTTCAAATCCTCCACAAACTCATCGCCCGAGTTTTCCTCCAGCTCGGCCGCCTCCTTAGCCGCCTCGTACATTTTCCGTATGCTCTCATCGGTGCACAGTTCCAGCGCGTAGTCCAACCCATCGTTGAAGCTTTTCGGTATACCTTCCTTGTTCCGGCGGCGGTTGATTTTCAACAGCTTTTCGTACTTTTCAATCACACGATCGTCCTCCTCGTTCGCCGCCTCCAGCTGCTTGATGCGGTTCGATTTGAGGCTCTCCTCATACCGGCGCAACTCCATCATTTCCTTCTCCCGCTCCACTTCCATCTGGCTCGTGTAGGGTTTCGACACGGGCTGGTTCTTGCTGCCCTTTGCCATGCCCTTACCACTGTCCTCCTCATCGCTAAAGTCGTCCGACGGGATCTCTTCATCATCGTCAAACACCTCCGATTCGTCGTCACCATCCGACTGCTGATCGTGTGCAAACTTGCCACCGTGCTGTTTCTGGCTTCGGCCGTCTCCTGCTCCCTGCCCCTGCCGTTCCTTCCGGCTGCGGTTGTGGTAGTTGAAGCGGTTCAGCTTCTTCTGCTGGCGCTTTTCCTTGCGCAAATCTTTGCGCGTTTTCACCGCCGGCGCTTTGCTGCTTTTGCGCCCATTTCGGCCCCCCTGGCGAACGTTTTTCTGCGGACGGCTATGACTGGAAGGCGTAAGGACGTAAAGTAATATTAATATGCACATGGAGAAGTAAGGAAACAAGACAACACACTTACCGAACCTTCATCGCGTTCGGGTTTTAACTGAAATCACCACGCAAACACCATAAATTGCACGTTTTTTGCGAAAAGGGAACCAAGAGGAGAATATGTTTCCAATTTTGCGAATAACAACAACATTCGCCGGTATATGACAGTTTCCCGCACGTGGACTGATGCCAAGGTGGTTGTTGTTGAGGTGGCTTTTGAATCCATAAACATAACGGTTAATTTTCAAAAGTGCTTCTACAAAATGTGTTATTTTGCTGGTAATTATTTTGTTTTACAATTCTTGTACAAAAATCGGGATAAAGTTTTAATATAAAACGACAAAAACAGACAAAAAAATAATTTGTTTGGAAGTTTACCTTTTTGCAGTCACCTTGTACGCCGCACGTCAAAATTCCCCGATGACAGTGGGAGGTGGATCGAAATTTGCAGAGGCCCCCGAGCAAAAAGCTGACTAGCAGCAGAGAAGGATTCGTCCCGTAATTTTTAGCGTCGTCAAAGTACAATGATCCATCGGCTGGCTCCCTAACTCGGTAAAGGATCGGTTAAGGAACGGAAGCGCAAAATGGCCCAACTGCTTCGTGGATGGTCGAGGTAAGGCACCGAAAAAAACGCGTTGTTACCAGGACACACGACGGCTGCTGCTGGTTGCTTGCTCTCTCTCTGCATCCGTCATGAGCTCATATCGTTATGTAAAGTTTATTGATTTTTTGTTTTTACTTTCCTTGTGTCTTCGCGCGTGTCGTCAACCTGTCTTGTGCCAACAAACAAAAAAAAACGCCCGTTCGATGCCAAAAACGCCCGTCTGGTTCATCAGCATCGACCCGCGGTTCAAGCACATTCGACCGGTCGTGTACACGGTGAGCCGCGTCAACTTTTCCGGCTTTACGACCCCCGGTGGCAATGGAGGCAATGGAACTGGTGGCACCGGCGGTAGCAACCATTCCACGGCCTGGTCCCGGTACAACTACTACCGGCAGCAGGAATTCTTGCGACCCCCGAACGCGAGCGGCTGGCAGTACTATGGTGGGCAGCAGCAGCGCCATTACGGCATGCTGATCGGGCGCGTGCTGAGGGGCGTGCTGAAGCTGCGCTACCTCGTGCTCGGCAGTGCCATCGGTGGTGGCGTTACGCTCAACAAGCGGTACGAGGAGTGGAAGGACGGGCTGCCGGACATGAAGTGGCTCGAGGAGGTGTTCCCCGACAACGAGAAGTGGGCCGGCTTTACGAAAAACCTGCTCGCCGTTAAGGACGCCGTAAAAGACTCGATCGAAATAGGTACCGTCAGAGTGGTGGAGTAGAAAAAGCACAATTGTTTACGGTCATGGTCATATTTTTAGATCCCCGGTTAAAGCAGCTGAGCGAGCACAAGCTGAACGAGTGGCGACAGTGGTTCGACCAGCGGCTGGACAACGCAATCGAAGCAGCGGAAACGCAACAAAACCCACAGATTGAGAGTAAGTAAACGTGCCCCCGGTGTCCCGTGTTCGTTCCGTTCCGACCCAAGTGCTCAAGAATGATTAAATGTTTACAAATCCCGTACTGCTCACGATGATGTAAAAGCTATTATGGGTTTTTGTTTGTTTGTTCGTGTGTGAGCGTGCTTACATCATCTGGGCACGAAAAGCTCGAACGGTTATCGGGCGTGTGTGTGTTTGCAAATAGCACGGATTGCACTAAGCCTGGTGATGGAAAGATGTGCATCAGAGACAAGCCAAAAAGCGTTCAATTTCTTCTATGTAAATGTAATGTAATTTGCTACATTTAAAATTCACCTTATTTCTATTTCATTTTGGATAAAACAAAACTGTTTCATTAACAACGCGATCGCCGTGGGTTCGTTACGGGTCGATAGTGTGCAGAGTAACGGTTCACGAGAAATCATATTCGAACGTGTACCGTTACTAAGTTCCATCGTGATTCATTCGCTCTTCCCGTTCACCTTCCCCTCTACCCATCTTATAGGGGTCAGTTAAAAGGAAAGTTTGTGCCGCGTTTAATCGAAATTATTTTTTTCTTTCTCTTCCTCTCTTTCTCTCTCTCTATTTGGCTTCTCTAGGTTCCTTCCAGAACTTGTCAGAATTTATTTCTGAGCTATATGGAGGTAAAAACCAGTTAGCGTTTAAAAATCTAATTAGATTTAATATGCGTTATGTAGATAGATGCTGGTGATGGGGATAGAGCCTCTCCAAAAGATTTAGTCATTCTTGAGTGGTTTAAAAAAAACGACGCCTCGGAATTGGTTCTGATTGTTTGCTTTTCTAGTGCTGTGTTAATTTTCCTTCCCGATTTTCTCTCGCTCTTCCTTCTCTTCCCCCCCAAACAACCACCAGCAACCAAAGAGGAGCTGCGCGCGAAAAACACCGTCAACGCGAAGGGGCTCAGCGCGGAGGACAGCCGCAAGCGCGTTGACACCCTGCAGTCACAAGTCGATTCGCTGCAGACGGAAATCATGAACGTGCAGCTCAAGTACCAGCGGGAGGTGGAAAAGCTCGAGAAGGAAAACCGCGACCTGCGGCAGCAGTATCTGATACTGAAGACGAACCGCAAGCAGCCGACGAAGAAGCGCATCAAAAAGTCCCTCATCGACATGTACTCGGAGGTGCTGGACGAGCTGTCCGGGTACGATACGAGCTACACCACGGCCGACCATCTGCCGCGCGTGGTGGTGGTCGGTGATCAGAGCAGCGGCAAAACTTCGGTGCTGGAATCGATCGCGCAGGCGCGCATCTTCCCGCGCGGCAGTGGCGAGATGATGACGCGTGCCCCGGTCAAGGTGACGCTGTCGGAGGGCCCGTACCATGTGGCACAGTTTCGCGATTCCGAGCGGGAGTACGATCTGACGAAGGAGAGCGATCTGGCGGAGCTGCGGCGCGATGTGGAGATTCGGATGCGCAACTCGGTGCGGGGCGGCAAGACGGTCAGCATGGACGTGATCTCGATGACGGTGAAGGGACCGGGGCTGCAGCGGATGGTGCTGGTCGATCTGCCGGGCATCATTTCGACGCAGACGGTCGATATGGCGCCGGATACGCGCGATCAGATCAAGCACATGACCGAACACTACATGAGCAACCCGAATGCGATCATTTTGTGCATTCAGGTAAGAGTGGGGAGAGAGAGTGAGAGAAAGTGGTAAAGAGCTTTAATGTTTGATTTCCTCCTTCTCAGGACGGTTCGGTCGATGCGGAACGAAGCAACGTGACCGACCTGGTGTCGCAATGCGATCCGCTCGGCAAGCGTACGATCTTCGTGCTGACGAAGGTGGATCTGGCGGAAGATTTGGCCGACCCGAACCGCATCCGGAAGATACTGTCCGGCAAGCTGTTCCCCATGAAGGCGCTCGGCTACTTTGCCGTGGTGACGGGGCGCGGCCGCAAGGACGACAGCATCGAAACGATACGCGAATATGAGGAAAAGTTTTTCAAAAACTCCAAACTATTCCAGTAAGTGTGGGCGGGCATGACACATGGCAGTGGAGCTTCAAACCTTTTTCACTTATTTACACATTTTTTCATAAAACAAAACACACAGAAGTGGCGTCACAATGTCCCATCAGGTGACGACGAGAAACCTCAGCCTAGCCGTGGCCGATCGGTTCTGGAAGATGGTGCGTGAAACGATCGAGCAACAGGCGGATGCGTTCAAGGCGACACGCTTCAACCTGGAAACGGAGTGGAAAAACAACTTCCCACGGTATGTTTCTATCTGGCCCGTTTTTTTCTCCCTTTTCCAACAAACTCCAGCGATTGTTTCTTCCTCCCATTCTTTCAGACTGCGCGAGTCCGGTCGGGATGAGCTGTTCGAAAAGGCGAAGGGAGAAGTGCTGGATGAGGTGGTCAACCTGTCCCAAGTTTCCGCCAAAAAGTGGGAAGAGCTGATGAACA
>SIXB01001735.1:10982-36066 GCA_007018985.1 Anopheles bwambae | reverse complement strand
GCATGTTTTGAAAATTCTCATTAAAGTAGTCATTAAAGATAAAAAAAAATCAAAATATTCTCTTCAAGTGTTTGTTACATACAGGGTATTTATTTATCAAACAAATATAGACAGCAAAAGATGAGTTAAGTGTGTTTATTGGGTTTTATTTTACATTTTATCATGGGTAAGTGTAAGTGCACAACAAGCCCCTAAAGTTATACTTTTTGCACAGCATAATGTATCATTGTGTGATTGGTAGAAGCGTTACATAGCTGTGTTAATAAATTTAAATGTTTTATAAACACATCACTGCAAGATTTTTTTTGTTTTGCTTGTTTTTAAGTTGTATGATAATAACTGTCAGAAAGGGTCTATTTGATTATTAATTTGTTTGGCAACATTTATCGAATTATTGAATTGCTATGCATACATTCAGGCGTTTATTACTCACAGCGCAATGACACTTGCCCAGAAAATTGATTTTATTAAAATGATTCAAATATTCAATATTTTTTTATTCACTTCACACGATTGTTTTTTTTACGTTGAGTCCTAAAACCAAATTCTATTCGATGACACAATCGTACTTAAAAGACATGTCCTTCCATTCTTTGCTGAAATCGCTCAAACTCGGATAATCCATTTTCCGCTCAGTTTGTTCTTCTCGGTACCCGTGCCCCGGTCGTCGATCCATCAGTCCGCTCCTCGGCAAACTGTCACCGAAATGCGACCGAGCGGGACCAATCGATTAATCTTCATTACAACCGATGCGACAATGTGTCGTCTTGGCCCACCGGTTTTGTGAGCGGTTGTGCCCGGGGTGCCCGTTCGTGTCGTGTTCCTGGGGCGGGGGAGTCCAGGGACCGATTGTAATCCTTTCGAACAATTACATTCACTTATCATCGTCGCGGAATTGCCGCTCGGCGAGGAAAGGCAAAGGCTTAGCTTCTTGATGCGATATTGAAGGAAGGATTCGTACCGCTTTCGCTCGGCGGCTTTGCAACGATGAGTGGCGTAATGAAGTGTTCGGTTACAGAATGATTGATAGTGGAGGGATTTGGTGATGCGGTGAAATGGTTGATAGGAGTGGGTTCGTTCTACATTTTTTACCAGCATATTTTGCCAGATGAATGGTAATTTATCGTTTCACGTAAATTAAATGCATTTGATGATGTGACGATTAGGCAGAGGAGATGGATGAAGTGAATGCTATAATAGCTGCTGGGTCGAAATGATTATTGAAATCAAAGATCTACGCTTGGATGAGCGCATTCATTGTAGAACTCTACTGCTGCTATTGAAGGGAAGTTCTTGTATTCAAACGATTGATGTGTAGTTTTACACCTGAAGTTATTTGATACCTCGTACCTGATTGAAATGTATTTATTAGGAAACTTATTAAAAATATGGCTGTTGTTCTCATCTTAAGTAATACAATTATTCCTTGTTCATGAATTGATCTTTCATATTTCCTGTTATCTTGCTAAAGATTAATAATATTTATTTTATTCTACGAATAAATTCCACGAGTAAAATTCCTGTGAGTCACAGGTGTCAAAATCACCGTAGAGTCACTTGTTCGATGCTACCAACAATCGATTCGTTCATTCCACCACACTCACCTGACCTTCGCTACGCTTGACACTACCGTCCAGACGTAGAAGAACAAAGTGCTCGACCAGGCACTCGCACTGGCAGGTGTTCGCCACATCTCTCGGGACGATTCACGTAACGTATCCTACTTTCCCAGTCGATCGTCCTAGGACAAATAGCGTAGCTTTTGCACCATCGGTGCACACCGACCGTTTCTATTGTGAGTGGTTCGGCTGAGCGGTGCCAGGTGAGCGTTCGATCGGACATGTTGAAGTGGGTTGAAATTATTGCTGTGATTGAAAGCGATTTATTGCGTCTCATTTGAGGTTACCGATTTGCACGATGCAACACTTTTGCCCTTGGTACAGTTGGGCTGAAGCAGTGAGGTACCGAGTGAATGCATCCTACCAGAGCAGGAGCGTTTGACTGCCGGATCGGCTACAATTTTGCTCCCTTTGCGAATACGGGTTCGGAAAGGTATCAGTTAGAAGCGCGCTTTGCTGTTCGGAAAGGACGGTTGTGTTCGACGAAAGGGTCATGATGATATCGATCAGTGCCGGTGTGGTAAAAGTGTTCTTGAAACTCCCAATAATTGATACCGAGGACAATTTCATTTCTCGTTTTGTAACAGTCGTACGAGAGATTGTTGCTAACGTTCCGATTTATTTGATACGTTGATTTTGCAGAATTTTTTTTTAAACAAAAATTTGATACAGTTAAACTGTGAGATCTGATTATAGGTAAAAAACTATAAAGTGCTGAAATCTGACAAATATCTATCAGAACATTAGTTTAAGGTGGAATCATTTGCTGGAATGTTACCAGTTACAGTTAATGGACAAAATCATAAAACAGGAAAATAAAAAACAACATCCAGCAGTAAAAGCAATCAACCTTATCATGTTGATGTACCCATCGTCGTTATCTTATCACAAACTGCCCTGGAAAGCTTCCTGATACACTGCCTCCTTTTTCGCGTGTCAGCCCTCGATTCGAACATGTTTAGTGGGCGTATTCATAGCTGCGCCGGTGAAAAGAAATGAGCTTAATAACAGCGCACCGCTTCCGAAACGCTGGTTCACGAAAATGGAACGTTCGTGGGAACGATGATGGCCATCGATTTGGGGACGTGTGGAGTGAGCAGTAGGAATGGGACCGGGGAATGCATTAATCAAGATAATATATTCAATTAAAATATTGGTTCGGTGAGTGCTGCAATAACCGAGCCGGGTAGTAATGAGCAAGTGTAAGCAAGGAACTGGAAGGATTGCTGTAAATGGTGAGTTTGGTATTGTTTTGAATTTTAATCGGTTAACTGAGGCAGCTTTTGTAGTGGAGCACTAATGCGTTGTAATGTTATATAAGTTGTATAGCATAGCGATTGTTGGGTATTGATGAGGCTAACATTATAGTAAGGTTGTTTAGAACGTTGAAAAAAATCTTGTTCTCCCTGGGTGTCCAATGCAGATTTGTCAAAGTATACTGTACCGAATAATAGTAGAGAATTAAGGTAAACAAATTGTATACTAAACATAGAAAAAAATAACATTAGAAAGACATATTTCTTGAAGCTACATACAACAATTTTCTTTGAATGTTTATGGAACACTAACAAAATCATTTTAAACAAATTTGAATAGACTATATTTAGGCCATAACAGACTTACAGGAATTCTTTGTCGCTTAGTTTAAATTTTTTAAATTAACTAAGATAAATTTACAAGAGAGCAAACATACTGTCTATGATTATTAACATCTATAAATACACATAAATAAAATAAATAGCAAATACAGTGGAGCGCCGTTTATCCGGCTACCTTTTATCCGGCTGTCCGTTAATCCGTGCTGTTGAGAAATGACAGTTCAATACAAAGGTGACATAGCATTAGGAGGAGGATATTTGAAAAAGCCGTTATAAGAGCTCATTGTCATATTAAAAAAACACTTTAATTCATGGCAAATTTCAAATATTCTCATTGTAGAAACATGAAGTTAATAAAAACTGGGTTATTTTTTATCAAAAAATAAGATAATTTTTCAAAAAAAAAAAATCAGGAATTGGTGATAAAATATATCATTTGACTCATTATTCGTGTTATTCGCATATCCGGGCGAGGTTAAGTCCCGAGAAGCCCGGATAAACGGCGCTCCACTGTAAATAGTTATTCATTTCAAATAACATCTATTGCAAACATTTAGGAGTATTTTTCCTGTAACGCCTGAAGCTATGCAATAAGTAAAACAAATTCATATTTATTACAATCATGCTTCAACGAACATTTCATCATTAGTTTATGGCGTTTTTAATAAATATTTGAAACATATGACTAGCCAGCATATATCCACTTCCAGAAACATAAATTACCCTTCCTGATTATTTTTCATATAGCTCTCGATATCAATATGATTGAGAAACGGGATTAAATCCAACACGATTACATATTTCGCTGGGCAGCAATGAAAAGCGTAATTAAACTTTCGTCAGCCGCTGCACAACACGCTTGACAGATTCGTAAAAGCAAAACTACACGAAGCAACGAAACGATTCCTATCAAGCGCACAGCACTCGATCACTCTACCCGATGCAAAAGAACTTCTGTTCCATGTTGAATTGTTTTGTTGAATCTGCCCTCCCACCCACTGCCCGGTTTGTATTTCTTTATTAGCTTCCAATTGTATTGCACGACCGCATTGAATATGCACACCCGTGCACCCCGGTGGATGAATGGCATAACTCAACCATAAACTTTTCATTCCATTCCAATGGTACAATGGTTCCACGTGCTCTCCCGGTGTAAAAGGTTAAAGGGCAAATACTGTGCGGGCCGTGCGGCAATGGTTGAACATATCTGTACAGGTTTCTGTGATCGGCTGAGGGCATGTAGACCTTTTCACTGTAAGAGGCTCCACATGTGTATGCATGCTTGTTTTGGTTTTTTTCCTCACACCCACTTTTCTCGTCGGGCGATGCCAAATTTGCCGGTAGAATGTCTGACTTTCGGTCGAACAAGCTGTCAAAAGCATATCCACTGGGGGGCGAACAACCGAGACACTGGCTAGCGAAAGAGCAAGGGCTGTTTCGGTACACCGATTAGGAGAAAGTTGATAAACCGAAACCAGTAGGTTGAATGTGGTTCATCCGTGGCGGGTCGTAAATATTCGTTTGTTCCGGATGGGTTTGCCCGGGGAGCGTGATGGACAATCGTATTATTTCGACAGCAATTCCTTTCGACCGAAGAAGCAGGTTGTACACGGTTTTGTTTTTAAGACTGCAAGCAACCCTCACCCATGGTTCCCAATGACGCCAGCCGTGACAGTTTCGGGAAGATGGTCATAAATATTTACAGCACATAATTTGATGCAGTGGGTTAATAGAAATCCTGCTCTTTCACTCCGGCGCTCTTGCTCATCACTCATCAGCGTCACGCTTGCGGGGTTGGGGAAACAAGATTAGGCAAATGTAAAGCACCCGCAACGACAACATGCTACACATTTCGACAGACGATGTACATCCGGCGGCGTTGTTGCTGAAAGGTCGTGTGTGTGTGGTCCTGTTTGCCGCAAGGCAACCAAATCCGACTCCATTTCAGGAGCTTTGTACACGCCCGTATGTGTGTACCCATCCTGTTGGTTAGGGAGCTTGGTCTGCAATCTGCGAATTATGGCAGCAGGATATATACACACACACACACACGTTCCTCCACTTTAGTGCTGGGACGGGTGGATGGGCTTCTGGTGATTACGGCGAGCATTACGCACAACACGAGAGAATCTGTGCAGCACTTGTGCACGGCAAGCTGGCCCGGAAGTGAATGCAACACCACTTGGACCACTTGGACCACGCGGACCGCACGCTGCCCTAAGCCTGCCGTAGAGCGCGTGGCCTTCCTCGCTCAAGAAGCTTTCCTTCTTGCCGTCCGGTCGTTGCAGTAAACATGGCATCGGTTGCCTGATGTAAATGGATCTGCCATTTGGTTTTCGATTCGATGTTTCAGCGGTTAGCATCTTTGCACACACACACAGCGAATACACAGCAGGGCCTCACTCTCAAACAAAATACCGGAAATGTTTGACGCGTTCGGTGGGCTTTGCTGCTTGAAGGTTGAGCCTTGCCCTTGCCTTCGCTTCAATCGTCTTGGCGGTTTGTATTGCGTTGCGTGTTACCGGCCAGCCTTTGGGAAAGCAGCATTTGATTGCAGGAATGGTCGGCCGATTTATTGCCTGAATAGCATTCCCATTTACGTGCATTATCGTAATGTAGTCCATTAAGATGAACGGATGGAGTAGAGCAGCGTGGTTTGCTCCAGTGCGCAATGAATGTGGATCGAATGTTGAAAATTGATTGCAGAGTAATAATGTACGGGGAATTGTGTTATTTTCTTTATGGTTATTAGGAATGCATTGATGCAACATTTCATCATTTATTATTACAAAGTTTGGGCCAGTATATGCATTTTGTCAAATAAATGATGTACCTTTTGAAATAGAGGTAGGACAAATTGTTTATGCTTGGTAAAATGTTGTGGTTTACTTTTTTTAATTAGTAATTTTATACACAATTAGAGCATTTATTAGGATTTTTAATAAATTCATAGCGTTTCCCGTCAGATGTCGCTACTTGTATGTTTCACGATTGTTTGATCAGGCAACACTGTTGTTTCCTACTGTCATATTTAGGCCTTTTTTTCTCACTATTCAGTGGTTCACTGGCTGGTGTCAGTGCTTAATCAGATGCAAATTTATTGGACGTCTGTTAGAATATTTGTATGGGATTTTAAATATAACATCACACAAATATATCTTTGCAATTCGACGTCTGAGGTTATCTATCTAATTCCATATAAAATTTTGACAGTACTTCCGATCCAATCATATCCAATGGCGTGTTGACGTCAGCATTAGTCATTTCATTAAATTTGTGGATAAAATATTGTTTTATAAGCTCCAAAATAAGGTATCTTTTGTAGCGAAAAGTTTATATTTTGTATAGTATTTTTGGTTCATTATTGGCAATATGGCAAACACAGATGTGATTTCTATCCCATCTGATGTAGGGCCTGTTTGTTCTGTTCAATTGTGCATGGTCTGACTGAGCAGATAGGATTAATGCTGCAAAAGTCATTTTTTAATGAATTCCTATGGTAAGAAAGCGTAAAATTCTTAAAAAGGCAAAAAAATTCTTAACTGAAATATTCTTTAGTTGAGCAAGTCTCTTCGTTCATTTAAAAAGGGTCAATTACATTATATGTAATTTAACAATAAAACAATAAAACAGTTTTGAAACAAAAATGGACTGAAAGTCAATTAGTTTTACAACACTAATCCTAAAAACATATACGCTATTTTAATAATAAATAAACACACTTTGCGTAACAATCTTAGTTGCTGCGCCAGAACAGAAATAAAAACGAAAAGCCCATTCTGATCCTATCAAATGTTCATTTCTTTCGTATTTGATTACTCCATTATCTCAAGAACAATTCTTACTAGAATAGACGAAATGGGAATATTAATTGCCCCTTCTACAGTGGATCCACCCTGTGTGTGCGAGTGTGTGTCTCATTCGCAATAATCGATTATCGCAAACGTAGGCAGTAAAGACAAGTTCCCCTAGATCCCCCGTGTATTGACAAAATTGATGAAGGACAAAACATGCTCTATCAGAAAATATTCAAAACATGATCAGCACCCGCCTGGCCCCTGGCAGCCAATGGTGCCCGCGAGCCCCTTTGTAAGTATGACCTTTTTTTCTCTCTCTCTCGACAGCGCTATGCATAAATAGACACACTCACAGCCCCCAGGGTTTGCATGTAATACATTAGCATCGCAGCATCATGGCCTACATGTGAGCCGAAAAATAGTCCCCACCCCTACCCTAAGGGGACATGCACTGTACATGACCTTCTTTTTCTTTTCTTCTTTTTTAAATACCGTTCAGCACTTTCTGCCAAACCAAATATAAGCTTCACCCCTCGGGGGCACAGGATGGAAAGGGGCCAAAAAAGAGGATAGAAAAAGATCACCAGCAACGGTCTCGTATGTCACCCGATGTTGCGCCGACAAACTTTTGCTGAATTACAATGTTCCCTTCGCACCAACCCCAGGCCGGCGGGCGGCGTGATGGATAAAAAGTAAATCCGGAAACGTTCGATGCATTCCTGGCAATGGGGCAAGCACAGCTTGCTCTTTCCATTTTGTTTTGCTGCAAAAGCATATAATCTCTCCTTCTCTCGCTCTCTGCCCCAAGCTACCGGCCTTATGGGGTGGTTGTGTTTGTGGCTTCGTGCAAGGGATTGTTTCTCCGGTTGCTGTAGTCTTTTTTCTTCTGTTTGTTACCTATTTATTTTGTGGCTACCTCAGCAATTTCCCACATGGACTTATCTGTACGGGCACTGCAATCGCTTCACTCACCCTCAAGGCCTTCACCCGAATATCCGACATGGAGGAAGTGCATGGGGGCTTCAGCTTCTGCACAAGTGATATGAATAAGTTTTCCTACGTGCTGCCGAGAGCGTACTGGTAGGGTTAGTTACACGCGTTTTCCATTTGCCGTGCACCATCACGCCCTCCCGATGGAATACAGCGGCTTAGTGTCGAGCTGGGTCGAAGCAGTTTGCCACAAGTAGCGCAGTCACTCCCTGTGTGGTTGGCGGGGTTTGGGAAAGTTACATTTTGAACTAAAGTTTTACCGTTTTTCGACCATCTTGGGCAAAGCGGGCAACTGGCAGAGTTTAGTTTGAGTTGCTCTATTTTTTACCTCCAGCCCCGTGAGCTCCTTTTTCCAAAATTGAACCAAAAAGGGGTTTCTAAACGATGGCAAGCGCTTTTGCATAGCGTACGGGCGACTTGTACCGATTCCCGTACAACCCACTGCCGCTGCGGAACAAAGGAACGCTGCAGGAATTTTAATGTTGCACATGTTTTGCTTGTCCAATGGCTCATTGTGTGTATCGTCTTGGGAAACAGATTTCGTGCCGGGCGGGGGGAAGAATGCTGTACCCAAGCAGCCAAGCACAGACGGCATTGCATTGTGCAATGCATTCCGATGGCAGCCGTGCAAGTGCCCGGCCCGGCTCGGGGCTACCACCGGCATCAGATACGGAACTATTTTCTCTGATTGAATAAGTTATGCCTCGGGAGTGGCTTAGGTGCCGGTGCACCCGGTAGCTTCCTGCGCGCTGCTGACCTTTGATAAATGGGCAGCAAGCATTACTCGTGTTTCGCTCCCTCCCTTTGGCTTGTGCCAGCCGCTGGCTGATGGATAGTGGGCGGTCGTGATTGAAAGTTACCAAGCGAAATGGAAACGAGTTTTAAAATATTGCCCCTGCTACGCGGGTTGCGGGAAGCCGTTGTTGTTCATTTCATCCCTGTCACCGGTCAGTGCGGACACTGTGGAGCTGCAGTGCATGATGCAGTGCTGATATTTAATAACGACTCACAGACGCAACGGACGAACGGCGTCTTTCGCTTTGGAAAAGTTTCTTCTAGCGTCGGATATGCGGGCACTGTGCCTGCTGGCTGGCTGTCAGTTTCGTATGGGGTTTCACGTGTTTTTGATTTGTTGCTTCGTCTGAGAGTCTGATTTATAGCGTGAATGGTCTGATTCGAGTAGGAATTAGATTCATGATGACTAATGGTTACTATAACTATATTATGAGGACAGCTTAATTTTGTTTTTCAGAAGTCAAACAGACCATGATGTAAACTTAATTTCAATTTAATTTGTTTATCAAAGGTCTCGTTTGAAGACTGTTTAATTTCGCAAATTGGAACATAAAATAAAATGTAGTTGCTATAAATATTACACATTGAAAACTACATCCGCCCGCTCCTAGCCAGAAGTTTCTAAAAGCTGACCTGGAACATTCATGGGATTGACTATCAGTGACTCATTGATAACTCATAGCAGGATCACTCTATTAGGATGAAGTACTCAGTCATACTTATGGGACAGATTTGGAGGGTATGTTCGATACGAGGCTTGAGTCCACCAATGCCATGTTGTTCAGTAGTACGAGTTGGCGACTGTACCACGGGACTGGTCCAACACGTTGAATATCAAGCGCCTAAATGTAGACAGCCTGTGTGTTCGTGGACGCTTCTTGGAACAAGTTTATAGCTTATGCTGTTATTAATCACTATTTCCTGGAATTACTTGGTCATTGATTATGAGGAAGTCTATTCGCACAGACCTTTGATTGAAGTATGTTGTAGTGTATCTGCAATGAGTAGCAAATATAGCATATAATTAAACTTCTATTCGGAACTGGTATGATTAGCGACGTTTAATGGTTGCTTTATAGATGAGTAGATTTGCTGAAATACTTACATTTCTATGGTATAATATAGTGTTGAAGCTATTCAATAAATTTAAAATTTTGCAACTTATTTTTAGTCCGATTATAATCAACTTTGGGCAAATCCACTAGCGCCTAAAGTTATGCAAATTATTTAACATTATAACATTATTTAGAAATATGATCCTAAATAACCCAGCGATCGGCAAAGTGTGGCTCTTTGATATCGAGATGGCTTAACAGTTCATATATTTCATAGAACTTTCGCATATTTTTGTTCTTGGTTTAACAATTTTGCTCTTCACGATAAATTCTACAAACATTTTTGTAGAATTTGACATTATCGGTCGTAAAGTTTTCCGACCACTGATCTAGCTGAAAAACGAAACATATTTTTGAAAAAATAGATAATTAGATAATTTTAATAACTTTACTGAAAGCGTAAACCTTCAATAATGTCCAAAAACTCCAAAACTACACATTCCGTGCACAACAAAAAACTCATCTCGTGTGAGGAGCTTAAATTTAAAATTAAAAACATTGATTTTTTTCTGCCATGATACAAACTGTCTGCTTTTACACCATAAACTGAGCTCGACCAGATTTTAACCCTACTTCGCCGTACTGTTTCGGGATGGTGTACAAAAAAAAAAAGTCTATAATCCCCGTTTGCATGCAAAGGTTTTAAGCGCTCGGCTTCAGCGCTGCGAGCAGTTCGTTAATTGTGTAAAATTATGCTGCGAATATTTCTCGCCATCATTAACCGGTCTTAAATCATCCGGCGCTGAATCCGGTCGCTAAAACAAATTAATCCAACTTTACGTTCCCCGATTGGGAAAAGCCGGGACTCTCGCCAGCTCCTGCTGCGGGAGATGGGAAATAAACCTTCCTGCGCGTTGATTGGTGCGGGTCGGTCACAAATATCATTAACATTTATTACTTTTGAGAAATGGCGGACGTCGGCGTCGACGTGACGTCAGGTCAGCGGGAGAATTATTCTGGCCAGCGCGATATGGTGCGGCTGCCAGGAATATTTATGAGGGATGCTATCGGGAGCGAAAGATTTCTGGTGGCAGAAAATCTGAGGTAGAGCATTTGTTTCGATGTAAATGAGAGGCGTTTTACTGCGATGGGAATGTTTTGTAGCATTGCGAATAAATTGAAACAAACGTACTTTAATGAGTTTCGAAACAGACTGGAACGATTGTTAATTAAATAAAATCTGTTAAGAACAACAGTAAAGAAAAACTGTGCTATTGACAAAGTGTATGAAAAAAAGCAAGTAAAACCATGATAAATGAACTACTGTTCGTTAAATATTTGTAAATTAAAAATTCACTCAAATGATCAACATCTGTTGGCTGCATAAATTCGCAACTTTAATCCTCCTGCTGCCTTCAATATCAACCCCAAAATATCCCAAAAATGCCATCACGTCCCTTGAGTACGGTGCCATCTTAAGCCGAGCAATGAAACTCAAGAGCTCTCACTCGCCTTGACCATCCAGCGCACGAAAACCCGGGGCCAGGATAACCCTAAACGGAAATCCATCAAATTACCAGTCATAAAACACGAAATCAATAAAGCTCTTCAAGCGTACCGGCTTGAACCACTGGCTGGCGTGTCGCTGAAGCTGGCAACGACACGGACGACAGCAACGTTCGATGGTGCCTTTCACCGGCACTGTTGAGCGCTCTCTACGATCTCTTCCCTTGACAGGTGCACGGTCTCGGCACGGCACGGATAAGCGTAAGGCAGTGAAATCTTCGAGTCGTTGCCACTCGTTGCTCTGCATCCTATCCAGGAATGCACGGTAGGTAGGTTTGGGGGCAAAAGGACATTGCAGCACGCTCTGTGTGAGTGTTATTTGTATGTGCAGCTGTGTGTGTGTGCCACATCGAGTATTAAAATCGCATAATAAATCAATAATTTGTCGATTTGTGAGGCTTTTGCCTCAAGCTACGAGCTTGATGTTGGGTGTACCGGCTCGTTGGGCAAACATCTGGCAGAGATGCAACAGAAATGGTTGAAATACCTGAACTGATCGGATCGAAAGAATCATGTTGTCGGATCTCTCGCACTCTCTTCCCCCCGCAAGAAAGGTGTGTTCATAAATAAGGCCAAAAGAAAGAAGCAAAAAAAAAACGGTCCCGATAGTCACCATCTCAACGACCGGTTTACGATTCTGGTTTACATTGGGATTTCGCTGCATTTTTATTTGCCTTCTTCCCAGGCCGAGGTCCTTCCTTCACTCTGCACTGGCTAGAGCCCACGACCGAATATCCTGCAATAACTATCAGCTGCAGCACGGCAGGCGTTACTACCGATAAGCTAACGACCGATGAACATCGGGGGAAGCGAGTGGTACTGAACTTCAGGGTGCGATCTCGATGCTAAAGCTATTACTCCATCCGGTAGATGGATCGTAATGGCATTTTATTGCACTCGGCAGCTGCCGGGGGAGGAAGCTCTAAGGTAAGGTTTATGCAGCTGGCAGCCAGCGCACAACTCGTTAACGGAAATGAAGCTGCCAGTAAGACGACATGGTGCAAGATGGAGGAACGGATGGGCAACTTTTCCCGGTACCATTCTTTGCAATATTGGTGGGAGCCAATTATGAATCGATTGCTAGCCGAGGGGCAAAATTGAATAGAAGTAAATTACATACCAGGTTACGTGTTTCATTGCATCGATCTTTTAGTCCTGTAATGAAGAGCGATAGCAAATTATGATTTGTGAATTGGTAAAACAAATCGATTGATATTTGATTAATAGGTTTGCCGCCACTTCAAACTCCATATCGATTTGCTTTTTCAAGGAAACAAAATGCAAAAAAACCACTTGGATTGAATGTTGCAAATTTGTATTGAATGGAAATCGTTTTTCCTGAAAAGCACTTCCTTTTTTTTGGGAGCATCCTTTGAAATGGGGTCTTTTGCTCGTTTTGGCAAACAAAATTCACTGCCGAGCTGCCGCTTTGAGAGATACATTTTATTGAAAATCACTCAAAAAGAGGGACTGCTCCAACAGAGAGGAAAAACAAAATCTACCATGAAACGAATTCCATTTCCACCACCGCGTCCGCATGCGATGGGAAGCGAGGGTCGGTTTGGTATTCGGTGAAAAATGCATTTCCATTTTCGATTGATTCGATCTGTTAATCCAACGGAACGGTGAGCTTTTGGGTTGTGACGCTGTGACAGGGCGGTGGTGGTGACGGAGGCCCACTATCTGGCACTGTGCAGGGATTGCGATTTTTATTTGCAATAGTTTTGTTTGCTTCTTTTTTTAAGTTGTACTCTTTCCAGTTTTTCATTATTTGGGCTACCGGAATGTCAGTTTGAAATAAGTTGTATTTAAATTGAGGCGTAATCGAAACAAACAAAAACCAAAACGGACGCGTACAGATTACAGAGAAGCTGCAGTTGTTGGGAAATGGGAACGTTGATGCACGGGATGACACAGTCTTTGTTGCTTCACAGCCGGATAAGCGGTTCGTGTAAAGTGTTATTTGAAAAGCAATATCGTTAATGGAAAATTGGTCATATCCTAGTGCCTGCAGCAATTCTATGTTTACAGGGTTTCCCATGATAAGTTGGTTGGTTCCCGTATTGTTTGTGCTCGTCTCACGATTTATTCGTTAGGATCGTTGCCAAGGATAAATTGGACTCGTCGCAGTGAAATGTCGTACAAATTACATGAAAAATCTGGATAACACTCAATAACTTGTGGGAACTGTAAAAATACCTATAGTAACTATCCTTTTAATGATTTTACTATTGACATACAATACTCACTTTCTTATTCGCTTTTTTCATTTCAGTGCACTGATGCCGTTTTCAAAACGCGTGAACTTCAAAGGTAATAATGAATTATGTGAAGTGATTCTGAGTGATTTCTATTTCACAAGAATTAGCATTATTTCTGTGTAGAATTGCGCCCTACACTAGTTACCTTAAACTCGCGATTCGAGTTTCAATCGGCGCAAACATCAGCACAGTAACCATATACATCGGAAGACGCTAGTAAACGTCTAGCAAGAGCTACCTGCCAAGGACTTTAAAAATATTTTCTAGCAAGATGATAAGAAGATATCGAGTAAAATATTTAAACTGAATTCTGGTTGTATTTCTTGGGGTACTTATAACAAAGTGTTGTGTTCCGTTAGCGATGTTTACATTTTTGGGTTTGTACGATGGCCTCTTTCCGTTAGCATACAAATGTTTCCTAATTATTAATCAATACACCACCCTACGGCCCCACGATTTGCATAACTAACCACGTAGATGGCGCTACTGTGAAGTGTGGAGTAGTTGTTTCATCGCCTCGAGATGGCGCTGCTGTTGGTTTTATGGCGTAATTCAAGTGTACAACAGATTGCCTATATTTTGACGCATATCAATCCTACACAATCTCAAAAACTTTTACTGACTACCAATCTCGAATGTCCTATTAAGCGAAATTCGTAGTCAGTGTTGCATACATGCAGGTGTTTTAATATAATTCTTTTTAAACCTGAATTTCACATTCAATCTTTAATTACCTATATATTTATTTATTTTTATTTAATACATGTAATTTCATCTGTGTGAGTACTTCGCTCTTTCTTATCCCGCCCAAACCAATGCATAGCCACATTCTCAGATTCTTTCATCTTAAAATGGCTAATAATAATCATAAATAATTTCTGAACGCTCTGCTTTTAGAAACTTAGCTTTTGGGCCATGTTTTCCTTTGATCCCAAAATCGCCACCATCTGGTAGTCTGTTTATGCTCATTTATTGAGCGGCTTTGTCATCCCAGCAAATGACCCCTGTGGCCTTGCGCGTCAAACCTCCTGCGTAAACAAGGGACGCGGAAAGTCGTACAACGCATGCCTTGCGCATGGTTAACAACGTACTTAGCACTACGGCAACTACGATTACTGCTAGCATCACACAAAGCACCAACCCACGTACCGCGGGGGGTTTTTTAAAACCATTTTTTGTCTGCCGAAACACTGCCGGAAACCATATGGCCCACCCGCGGATCGGCTTCGCTTTACCGCTCGTTAGAGGCGAGTCATTTATTTACAAACAATTTGCACCGCTGATGATGGGCAATTAAAATTACTGGACGGCTGGGATGGTGAAGTAAAAAAAAGGTAAAAACAGGAAAAAGCTGGATGAAAAGTGTTCACGTTAAATTGGCAACCGTAGCTGCAGATCGACTGGTGTTTCTTGCTCCGTGTTTTTTTTTTGCCCCGCGATCGGATTGGGAATGAGTCGTCATTAAATCTTTCATCATTCCGGCCCGATCATGGTAGCCGGTGAATAAAGCAAAACAAGGCAAAGCAAGCAAGCAACAAAAAACGCCCCCTCTTCTTCTTTCCACCGCACGATATCGCTTTAACAGGGCAGTTCTCATTATAATGAGAATATTTCCGCTTTTCGCCACATGAAAAACAATTCCAACCCCATTGGGCGTATGATTTACGATGATTATTTTAAAGTCCAAATGTGCAAATAAACGTTACACACTCCGAAACAACTGTCCGCACACACACATGCCCGGCTGCCGCATGGAGCATAATGGCAATTTTCTTGCCAATGGTTGTTCAAACCATCCCGCTTCGCTCAAACCCCGGAATGTGTGTGGTGTCGGTGTTGTTGTTTCATGTCTTTCTTTCAGTTTTCACAGCGAGCGGGGATTTCTGTTTTCCCCCGGGAATGTGGACTCTCTTCTGGCGGTGTTTTTTTCCCTTCTACTGCTTGCGATTTAAAAGAAAACATAAGCAGGCGTGATTTGCTGGGGGGCGGTAAAAGCAGGACAGGGATGAGAGTTTTTCCTTCAGCCTTTCGAGCCAGACAGCGTGGGGCAAATGAAACACGTGTGGTGATGGAACGTATTTATTTACAAAATTGTTCATAACGAACGCTGTTTCGCTAGTGCGCTACGGTTTTTAATCGTTTTTATTTGTGAATCATGTGGAGCTGAGTTGATTTTTGGAGGGTTGTTCTTTTTTTACTGTCTTCTTACTGCTGATGGGACCACCGTGTATACCACCAGCGCTCGTGCATTTACTATTGCTGAGAAGGAAGATTTGCTTTGATGCCGTTCAGCTTTCCAGCTGTGTCTGTCAGGGGCGTGATAGTCAAACACCTACCGTCTTTCTGAGCCTTAATGAGGGCAAACGTTTTGCAATTAAAGTGAAGCTATCGAACCAAAACAAACTTGTTTTACACTAATGACGCCTGTGAAAATGATATATTTTTACCCTATTTTCAAAAATTCACATCAAACACTGTTTGAATTTGATACATTTTTTGATATTTTGAATTTGATACCATAAAAAATACTTTCAGTAAACTTTACACAAGCACAGATGGAATGATGTATGCAAAACAATATTAGCAATAGATTGAAAAAACATTATTGGAATATTTTATAGAAGCAAAAAAACTAATTGGATTTATAATTCGCTGAAGAAATAATGCCAAGAAACTTTACATAACCATTAAAATAAAGAAAAAGGTATTTATAGTGTTAAGCACACTGTCCAAATCCGGCGGAATGAATCTGTTAATTGATATGTAAACGTGAAATGTTTTCATTAATGTTTCACAAATGCTTTTGGTACGAAATAAAATTGACAGAAAACCTATAAGAATAATTTAAATAATTTAAAGTCTTAAGTTGTATTACGCTACTACTAGTGTTTAGGTATTCATTCCCCCTTCTTCCTGAGTGTTACACCTTGTCAACGATTCATGAAACCATTTCCTTTGTCTTAAGTATGTTTGGGTCATGGCGCACAGGCTGCCACTGCCCAGCCGAGAGACTTCCCACTAAGTGCTGCTGCTCCAAACAATACCAGCAACGGAGAAATCACGTGCTTCATGCGATGAATGAAATCATTCCGGGATAAACACACGTCAACCTTGTACCGTACAGCTAACCTTGCCCTCCCGGGGGGGAAAAGTGATCCCGAACAGCGCCGAAATAGGGAGTGGCATGAAGAAAACAAAGAACGCTTACCCTTATTATGGCCCATCTGAAATCCATTTTTGATTACGGTCTCATTACGGTTGAGTGAAACGTACGATTTTCTTCCCTTGTGTCCCGTGCCCCTCCCTTCCTCACGATTGCCCTTCACTGTCCAGGTAAATAACAAATGACGAATGCTTATGCTGCGCCGTACGCAACGACGTCAGCCACCGAAGGGTTCGAAGGTAGTTCGCGCGGTGACCTCTCGAAAACGGTAACAAAACCATAATTTTTAGCGGGGTACCGAAAACCGAACCGGTGCTCGGTGTGACTTTTGGCAGGCAGACGCAGGTTTTGAGAGCGCGCGAAACCGGAAAACCCCCAGTCCCGTTTGGGGCTGGCCGGCTAGCGAGCGAGCAAGCGAAAAGGCGTGCTCGTATATTATTTATGAAATTGATTTCTATTTTTATCCTCCCACACAAACCCCGCCGCAAACGTGCACTGTTTCGGTGCTGCTTTGCCTGTCCCTGTTTTGGGGCTGTGTGACTGTGTAGTCGTTTGTAAACCCGACTGTGGAGTTGTTCTTGTTTTACGGTGCTTTACCACCGATAAGGGTTTGGGTTCCAGTACCTTTTGAATGGAAGGTATTGATTTGATTGACTCGGTTCGGTTCTGAAGACTTTGGTCCGGCCGCTCCAAAAGACAAATTACCTATCCAGTGCTGTATTTGGGAAATGGTATCACGGGCTATAATATTACCGTTTATTCTAGAGAAGACAAGAAATGGTTTTCAAACAACCACTTTACTAAAAAAACCAGTTGAGACCACCAAGAATTGCCATAGGATTGCTTTTAAAATGACGTCACGTAAAAGCGTTTCCCGAATTGTAGATATTTTTTCTACCAAAATGATATGTTTTTAAATGAAATTCAATTTTTTTTCTCCACACCAAAAATTTCTTTTGCGTTTCATATTTGGGTCAGTGGGTGTGTATTTATATTCGATGCCATTTGGTTCGAGTTTCTGACAAAAAAAGGAAAATCTGTCATTCCTACAAGGTCGGAACTGATGGGTTGATTGCATTTTGTTTAGTCTTGCGCTTGCGGCGCGAATAGTTCGCGTTCAATCGAAAATTGTTTCAACGCATAATGGGATACATTTCTAATAATCATCTTGATGTAATGCATATCGAATTAATTTTTACTTAAAATTTTTTTATCTTAATGTTTTTGCCACAGCATTGTTGGAATTTGTATGCTTGTTTTTTTTAAAGACTAGTCTATTGTTTAATGACAATTGTATTGTATTTTGAAATCCTGTAGATAGTGAAGTATTAAACAGTTTGTCACTTTGGTTTTAAATACTTTTACGTCTTCATGTGTATTTCCATTAACATGCTTTAAACATATAATAAATGCAACACAATTCAAGCGATCTAAGCCTTTTATACCTTATCATTTTATTCTGCCTTATATTTTATAAATCTCTTGTCAAATTTTTAAGTAGAGTAACGTTACCAGTTGCCGTCAATGTACCTATTTTCGGCAGAGTAACTAAACGCTTGAAACTCTACAAAATTTATGGAAACAACATTTTAATCATTTTTTATTCATATAGGAAGTTTAACATCTTTTCATTGCGAGTATTCCAAACTATCAAATAAATGTGTTTTTTATTTGTTAATAACTTCTCCGACAAATTTGCTGTTTCGTCAGCTTTCCACAGGACCAATAGTTTGGTTGGGTTTCTTGATTGAGAAAATCAGAGCAATCAACCACTGATACAACGGTTTTTATGAAAGACTCCATGGTTGGAGAATTGATTCTAACATGCCAAATTTTTATTAAACTGCAGTTATGGGCTCCTACAAAAAATTTGGAATAATAAGATTTTTTGTCTTGGATTTTTCTTAGTGGAATCACAATTCACTATTCATATTGTAAAAAATTAAGAGAAAAGTAATAATTTGTAAGCCAGTTAGAGTTGTTCTCCATACCAAACAGACTGTTACTTTGCATCAGTTTTGGGAATGTAACTCATATCAGAAATAACTGTAAAAGCTGTCAGAACTATGACCAAAGTGAGCTACATAAACTTAATAATTAAAGTGCTTCTCAACACCAACCTTAGGAATGTGAGAGTGAAAAACAGCTTCAAATATTTCTTTATAACACTTGACATTGATTAAATAGGTTAACTGTATTGCTAGTTGCATGCTTATTCAGCTTGCTGATCAAAGTCTTATAAATCTAAGACGAATTAAAAACAAGTCACACAAAATTAAAAAAAAAACTATGTTAAAAAACGAAGTTGGTTAAGGTAATAAACTCTCATTCCATGTCACCATTTTTTTCAAGGCAAAAATAAATTATTCTCTTCAGATAAAGCACTACTTTACTCGTTCCTATACCGTGCAGACGTCAACAGACGGCACACACACACACACACACACTGTTGCAGCAAGATACATTTACCATTCTCCATCTTGCTGCAACGCACATCCTGCAATTAGGGTGTACGCTCATTGAAATTGCATCGTTTCGTCCTGGCGCTCCGCGTCAGTTACATACCACGCAACGGTCCATACCGATGCTAACAAAGAATGCGAAAGCGACCGACGCTGGACTAGCGTGAAGCGTTTAACTGTGTGCACCATTACGGATGGGTTGTGCTTACTGGACTGAAACCAATTTCAAGAAACTCAGCTTTAGGACTCAGCTTGTGTGTGTGCGTGCGCTGTTTGAACACCGCAGGGATAATGCACCAAAAATGGGAACCAAGCACAGCGTGTGCGTCATCGGGTAGCGTGTGGTCACAATAAGGATCGTCCCAATGTTGTCACCGACAACGACTGGCAACCAATATTGGCAGTAGAGCGCGCCGCGTCCGGAGCAGATACGGGAGGAGGAAGCATGGGTGCACCCTGGGAGCTAACCCTTCCGTCACATTTTGAGAAAATATCCGCTTCGTGAGCTGACTTCAAAATTCTACACCCGTAAGGGATGGGCACACTCGGATCGGTCGGTTTTTAATACTGCACCGTTGCTTCGTCAAAAACATTGCCGCAGCGCAAACGTTGTAGAGTTGTGGAGCATAAAGTGAAACAGTTTCCCGCAGCTTGATGATGCAATATGCTGCAAAAAAACGGGTGTGGGGGAAAAGAAGCACGGAGTGCCCTTGGGTGTCCGTGGACAACTGTGAAACATTTTTACGAGACGGTGACTGTGAGAGTTGCACTCAGAAAGAGGAAATAATTACTGCGCGGAAAGTTGACATGGGATCACGATATTGCTTGTAAAACTGTGTACGGTATGCTCGTGGCTGTCGAACTACGCAAGATATGCTTCCGGGGAAAAGCATGAAGCATTGTTAAATGGCGAGCATCTGCGTGGTGTGTGTGCAGCTATGCTGTTATTTTAAGAATTGCAGGAAAGTGTTTTTTTGCAACATAGCTGTACAAGCGGACAATACATTTTGCTTTGCCTTTTCCAATGCACTTCTCTAAACGTCAATCCACGACCAACGTCTTCGACATCCCACGTGTGTGCTTTCATTCACCAACACGTTCGACACGTTGCGCATTCTTCAGTGCAATTCTTAGTGCTCAATTCTGTCTTACACAAACCCGAAACATCGGCAAGATGCACTCCGCTTCCTGGAACAAGCACCTACCATTAAGTGCAAGCTATCGAGTGCTTTACTCATACCTGGGCCGTGCTAATGTAAGCTTAAGCTTACTGTTTCTTCTTGCTGGCTCTTACTTGTGTCTCATTTTTTACCCCTTACCCATAAGCAGCTCAGCACTGTTAGAGAGCGGAGAACTTTAGCAGATCTGTTGCTCGATGGATTTGGTCCATGGAAACGAAACATTCATAATGTATGTTCCATCTCGAAGCGGCAAACATAGCAACAGCATCGCCAGCAACTCGGAAGCTAAGGCGAGGGGTTGGGGAGGAACGTGTAGCATTAGAAGCAATAGCTTCCAAGCCCGGATGCCTCTGTTGTGCTAGTTGACCTGAGCTTTTTGTTGGAGCAGTTGGCAGCGGAGTTTTACCTGCTCATTGCAAGCCATTTCATGCACCGTTTTCTTACTAGCTTAGCTCAGCGCTTGAGAAAAACGGGCTGCAGTGTTCTCAGTCGCATTAGACACGCTTGTCTGTACCCTTTTCTTGGCAGCGGCATCGCAAAGCAGCTGTTAAGTTGTCGCTTTTAAAACATTCATTGTGCTCCTCCGAAGGGTACACCGGTGCTAGATGTAGCGAGCCATGTTGGCCTTTCCCCACCCCCAGACCGGACGGCGACAGATTGGTTGATGCATTTTTAATGGCCTGTGTCTCGGGTCTGGTGGGGTCGATGGTGCATTTGCAGCTGTAGGAACGAATCTCTGTTTACCAGCGGTGGTTTGCTCCCAAAAGCTAATCGCTTGTTTAGCTTAAGTTGATTTAAAATATGGATCTGATTGATAGTGTTGCATTTGTGTTTGCATAAATGACACCTTTTTGTTTGGTTGTAATTTGCACTGTGATGTGGGAGAGGCTCGGCATGCATTGGCTTGTTGCTTAATGGTATTTCATACATTTGTTTAACTGACCTTGGGCAAACAATTTCCATTCATCTTTCAAAATGCCAATTCCATTCCGATGCAGATCGCTACAGCTACACCCAGACCCACACACACAGTCTGCTTCACACGGTGGCATTGACCGATCGGTCTGTCGGCTCATTAGCGGAAACCCACATTCATAATTAATTTTCCTCGTTTATCCGTGCAGCGGACGCGTCGGATTTTTTTTAGCTCTTTTAAAGAGGGCGTAGAACCACACTAGAGCGCACAGGAGGGAGAGCTGCATGAGAGAGTGTCTGAAGAAATGGGTGCAGCTAACCTAACCCCCCCTCCCCCATTCCGAACGATCATCAATTCCATGTCGGAACGGTTCACAGAAATTTGATTTATGTTTTCGCCAATGTGGCTTCTTGGCATGGTGGATTTTTTTTTAAGTTTCTTTGGCATTTCAACCGGCACGTGCCATGCGTTCGTGTTAGTGATTTGCTGTGGAAAATTGCACGCCACCGTTGCTGGCCACAGGTTTGCTGATCGTGTTTTATTCTTTCTTTTTGTTTTGCTACTCCAACTTCACCAGTATCCCATTATTGCTTTGTTTTGGCTTGCTTGCGTGGCCACGTGGGAGAGTGCAAAGCTTTGTTTACCTTAACCTGCACATCGTGATGTGTTCAGTTTGCTGTAGCGAGCGAGAACAGCATCAGCTAGGGAAAAGGAGCGAGAGGAAGTGGTGAGGACCGCTGAAATCAGTTCATAATGAGTGGGTTTGGGATATAATAATAATAATAATAAGGCGTTCGGGGAAAAATGCGACCCATACGCCTCCTTTCCGTTTATAAACATTGCAGCAATTCAATAAAGCAATGAAAATGATACGTGAGTGTATGTTGCGTATAAATAGCTGAATAATATTTTCCTGGTAGTAATTGATATAGTTGCAATTAAAATGTCTTGTGTTGGAAACATGTCTTTCGCAGAAATTCAGGCGAATCAATGAGAATAATAAACAAATAAACAGTATTTGTTCTCTGTTCAGTAAACATTCTCATTCGTTGGGGAGGATCATTCGATTATTTGATGGACATTCAAAATATAAGTTATATTTCAAAAATGTTTAAGCTGTTTACGAGGTATAATAAAGCTTGAATTTCCTCGACAACATCGATGTAATAAGCTTATCAAACATTAGAGAAATTAAAAAAGCATAAAATATATTAAAAAAATATATATATCTAATAGCACATGGAGCTGTCAAATTATGAGCAATCGCGTACTGATAATTCGCGTATATCGAGTATCGCGCGTCCTGCGGATAATTACTGTAGTTTATTTAGTTTGGAGGTAGAGGAAGGATTTTTGCTCCAAAATTAATGCCATACGCATGGCATTTTCAGACTAGGTAAACATTTCTCTCACATGGCCTTCCTCTTCTTCTTCTTCTTCTTCTTCTTCTTCTTTTTTGACTCAACAACCGTTGTCTGCCTGTACCACTTGTGGGGTTGGCTTTCAGTGACTTTAGGATTACCCCCTATAGCAGAATAGTCAGTCCTACGTATGACGGCACGGTCTAGTCGGGGCCATTGAACCCATGACGGGCATGTTGTTAAGTTGTACGAATTGACGACTGTACCATGAGACCGCCCAAATAGCCAGCTCGAACTCCATAGCTGATTTGGGGCTGTTTAACGAAAAATCGTTCCGATGTCGTACTTTGTGGGTGATTAAGAGATGAAACGGTACTTGGTGGAACCATAAAGCTTTTTAACAAGCACACGATACTCTTTGGAACTTTGCGGCTGATTAACACTATGTGCAGGGTTCATGATAGAACTTTAAGGCTTGTTAAGATGATGTGCCGAACTTTGTGGAACTTTATAGCTTTTTATTGCATGACACTGGTACGAGGTGGCTCTTGTCAAAGTGTCAAAGACTGGTGCCGTCAAACATCTGCTGCACAAGTTAGATAAGTTAAATGAAGAAGGAATATTGAGTGAAGTGTTTGTGATTTTATAGAAGACTATGTAAAATTATATGAATTTCAAGAGCTTTTAAAGTTTTAAAATAAACATGCACATAAAAAAACATGCATCGTGTTGTTTATATCATCGATGACGCTTGCTTGAAAAAAAAACACAAAGAAAAATAATCCCCGGTGCCCTGGCATAAGGAAGCTGCTTAGGCGCTATTTAGAAGGACCACCTGGAACTTGGATGCTGTTTATCTGCTGCAAAAGGCGAATTCAAGCAGCGATCTTTTGCATGCCAAAATTGACTGCTTGAGCAATTTTGGCTATTTGGGCGGCTTACATGGCCAAGAGAATGTTAATTCTTACATGTGTTAGTTATCAGCCTATTTGAAAACATGCTGGTTGTTCATGTAAACCCTTTAACAGTCCTATGATTTTTATAAAATGCACAAATCCTTAATTAAATAATGGTAAAACTATAATAAAAGAAAATAATTTTGACCCATTCGGCAAACCGTTGCATTACTCAAAAGAGGATGTGCAAAATGTGTCATTATCATTGGTTTTATTTCCCACCCTCTTCCCCCACGCGACGATTGAATCGAAACGGAGAACAAAAGCACTACCCGAGTCGTTTTTGTGTGAATTACGGTATGGGATAAAGCATATTAATTTTAACAATTTTCATCCTTGGGGAAAACGCAACGTATTGTAAATTGCATACCGTATTGTTTATCTAATCAACGATTGCCGCTATTTTACCTAACACATCATCAATCATCCTCTTCATGGATGTCATTTTTTTGCACAGCATGGCAAACTTTTGTGTTTTCTATAACATATGGCTAAACAAATATGTTAAAATGGCTTTAAACTTTTCAGCTTAAAATAAAGTATTTGGAAAAAAAAAATTCTTATGATTATGCTTTCTTAGTTCTTCGTAAAATGCATTAGCTTTCGCTTAAATTTAAGATCTTATAAAACATACTTGAAAAACGCATTACAATTTATTTCACTACCATAACTAATAATTCATTTTGGTCTATAGAGAAGAATATACACATGTTCATTTGAATTTAAATTTAAATTTCCATGTTTACGACTCTCATAAACCATGATTTCACAAAAAAGTATCTTTATAGCTACATCCATCCTTGCAAATGTTCAACAGGTCCCAACACACCGAGGCCCACAATGTATGCCCGGCCTTTAGCACACACACACACATAAACAAAACAAAAACAATGCCAACAGCTTGCATTTATTTATGCACCAGTGTGAACACATTTCGTGCGTATGCGTGTAGATAAAACGTCATGGAGTCGGAACGCGCGCAAGGCGTAACGTGGGCTCCGGAATGACATGTGCCTGATACGGTAGCCTGCGTGATGTATGAAAGAAAATAAATTGAACAAAAAAGGTCCGACTCTGTCTCCGGGGCTGGTGGGAGAACCATTCTGGAATTTGTTTTCGCATTAAACATATCGGCGGTTTGTTTGTCTTTCGTACATATCGAAGCAGCAATTTATTTAACGCACGGGCAAGGGGACAAACAAACGATGAATGTGTGAGGGGGGGGGGGGGAGAATTTACATACAGCCACAAAATATGTGCAGGTCATTTAGTTTATTGGACGATTGGTGAGCATCGTTCGGGCTACCATTTTTATGACAGCGTACCAGCGAACGAGCGTGCAAGTGTGCGACTGTAGACAGGCA
>SIXB01001735.1:0-10882 GCA_007018985.1 Anopheles bwambae | reverse complement strand
CACAATGCTTTATGACCGAGTGCGATAACTTTGTTTCTATCGTTTTGCTTGGAGCTAAAAAATACACACACACTTACATACACACACACACACCTACTTGCAGCGTCCAAGGACAATAGGAAAGGTTGATGCTCATGGCAAATAGTCGTAATCCTAGAATTACCTTCCGTGCCGTCACGAGAGAGAGAGAGAGATACCTTTCGCAGGCTATTTCATTTCGTATGCAACTGTGAAGTCGTCTGTAAAGGAAGAGCAAACGCCACAAAGGTGTGCAATAAACGTTTGTTTTCTCTATACCCTACGACCCCTAGCACCCTTTGTTAGCTTTGTGAGGGCAACGCCTGCTCCCGGGTTTTTGGTTTCGGCGCGAAATTGTGCGGATTACATTTGCATTTCGTAATCTGCAGAAGCACTGGGCGGCTCCACCAAAGACCGAAAACGTGGTGTGTTATTTTAAGTTCGGCGCGTGATCCATCATCCTAGCATGCCGGATGGAGCCACGGGATTGCCATTGCTCTGTGCGCTCGCAAATAAAACCGGAACCTCAAAGCGCTTCGAAGCTTGAAATGATAGGCAAAGATTACAGATTTAGTACGGTCGGAACACCAGCATCCCTTGGCTGTGCGCAACCTCGAGCCAGAGAAACTATACACTGATGAGATGTTGCTTGCCAAAATGGTGCCGGACAAGATGGGAGTGAAAAGTTGCTAGAAGCAAAGCGTAGAACAAATAATTTCCGGACGCTGGCAATGGGGGGGGGAGGAGGCTCTGATGTTGCGAAATATTTTACTGGCACCGCTGCCATTCACACGCCATCCGTCGCACCGCTAGCTAGCTAATCCGCTTTTGACGGCTGCGGGGTGTTTCGGCTGCCTGCCCGGCCGAAAAGGATATGATTATTTTATTCTTTTGTCTGCGTGTGATGCGGGCACGGAGGGGGGGGGGTGTGGAGCCGCCGCCCTGGGTTGTATGGGGTTGGGTCTAAGCTGGCTCGAAAATCCACTACCACACTGCGAGAGGTTATTTTACGAGTGCATTGTATGTTTTCATTTGCTAGACATTGAGCTGTGCGTGGTGTAGGCAGGACGGGGTAGCCAGGAAAGAGGAGAAGACAAAGAGGTACGTTTTCAAGATAGTTTTGGGTCAGCGCAATCGTAGCACTTTGAGGGTAGGGATGGTATCGCTCGTGATTCTTATCTGTTTGTAGGAGAGTTCAGTTTTTCCTTTTTTCTTGCTAAAAGATAATCCCAGAGTAACTTTTCCATGTGAAGTAATATGAACAATAATATAGATTATTTTGATTTATAAAACATTTTATATATTACATAATGCAATATATGTTAATTTAAATATATAAGGTCTAGCTGCTAATACAATTTATTTAAATCTGAATACTAATTTAAGTTTTTTAATATATTTTGTAAAAAAAAAGGTAGGTTGGAGTAGCGTTATTTACAGGGTTTCTCACGATTTATTGGATGGTTCCCATCAATTTTTGGTGGGTTCCCATAGTTTTTTGATGCGTTTCCACGAATTTTTGGCCGTTTCCCAGAATTTGTTGGTCCAATTGTATTGATATCCAATCGGAAAATACCAATAAATTATGGAAACGAACCAAAAATCTATGGGATACGTTCGAAAAATCGTAGAAAACTCTATATGTTTTGTTCATTACGAAGTTAGTTCGCTGAACTTAAATAAAGGAATAATAATTTTAAAAATGTAATAAATCTTTCCTGTTTTCAAGCACAGAATCAGAATATAAGGTATCTTTTTGCATAAATGCTTTAACGAAACGAAATTTTACAGTCGCTCACTGGCTAATCATAAAAAAATAACCGATAACAGGATAACGTTTGAATGTGAAGAACAACTTTCTTATAATCATCACGACATTCTGAAACCAAGTTAAATAATGAAAATAGCAAAACAATCAATAAATTAAGGGATATTGAAAAAATGAATTGGATACGATCAATAAATCTAAAAATATAATCCAAAATATTTGAAAAAAATCTGAAATTTGCAATAAAGTGCAAATGCAAATGGTAAATTATTTTTATGCTAAACATTTTGGTACAATAATCCAATAAAATATTAAAATCAATCATTTGAAACCATGAAACATGAACAAATATTAATTATACCTATGGTTGCTTATGGTATGAGTTATGTACATTACTATAAGTTTCTATAAGAAAAAAATCCAAACGGGAATTATTTAATTCACTGTTACTGTTCTGTTACTGTTCTGTGAGGAGCTTCAATAAAAATCGTTGAAAAGCACTTGCGCTACTCATTGAGGTTTGAAACTCAACAAACCATATCCATAAAATGTTTAAACAAAACACTTTCCAACGTGCTGGATAATCCAAACGTCCATATATTTTCATAAAGCTGCTAATGCCGTCAAATCGGTTCGAAAGTCCGGACCAATTTCCATAAAGCGAATCAATAAACTTCACTGTTGCAATCACCGCCATGCCTTTGGTAGAAAAGAAAAAAAAAACAACACTTTCGACTTAGCCACCGAGCTAGCATGAACATAAAATGTAACATCAATGACAGCCCCGAGCCGGAGTGTGTGTGGTTGAGCTCTCGTGAGCTTGCGTGACGCCGTATGTATGTCTAATCCGTTCGTTGCCATTACACGATGCCACCATGAAGCGGGGCAATGTTTTACAAACTTTTCACCGAAGAACATCAGTTGCACAAATTCATGGCTCTATCGAACGCTTTGCCTTGCCAAAAGCGAGCTCTAATCCGGTACCGGTGAAACGAAGCAGCGATAAGTGAATTCACGCGCTTGACATTGAACTTTGGCTAATCTAGTAGGTAAATAAAATCATATTAGAAGTGGATATGGCTAGGCTAATCCTGATCGGACGATTGCATGGAAGGTGTGCAAATAATAATGTAACGAGACGATCGGGTGTGAACTTCACTCTCACACCCGATCGTCTCGTTGTATAAATTAGATTAACGACCGTCCAGCATGTTGGTGATTTTTTTTGTATTTTATTATCAAATACAATTACTGACTTAGCAGACAAACAGCGGAAATGAAGAGCTTATTTACTCTTCTAATATCCCTCCGCTTCATTATGAGCATGCAAAGCAATAACTAGAAACTTTGTAAACAACCATCCTGAACAGCGTGCCCAGTGAACCAACAACGCAGCCAATTAGCTCCATTTACCATGAAATTCATTCGCTAACTCCACAATGTAAGCATCGCGATCTCATGCAAACCAATCGCAACGATTGCAAGCCTTCCTTCCATACTGTCCTGGTACAACATTTCAACTCGTAGGCACTTCTCGCAGGCGCTTCTATTTTTGCACAATTTTATATGCTTGGGATGTGAGATCCAACCGCTGGGTTCGACCGGTCAGCATCGGTGCATGAATTAGCAAACGCTTTTGTGCGTGGATAGGTGAGGCTCTCGAGCACGGAGCAGGAAACGACGCCAATCGAACGATGCTTGCGACCCAGGGCAATTGTTTCTCGATAGTGCCTGGTGCAGTGCGTGCTGGAAAGGATTGTCTGCAAAGGATAGAGCCGCTCAGAAACAGATGTCCCAGTGCCGTTAGCAACAAGTGTACTAGTAAGCGATAATATCCCGCTGCTGGTAGAGTGCCATGGTTGCTGTAGCGGCGCTTTATTAGCGACTATTTATGGTGTACATTTTTTTGAAATTGTCTTTGTGTTGCTTTAGGGTGGAGTGCAGCTTTACGTAGTGAAACTTTAAATTTGCTGCATTTCATATTAAACCTGGAGCTGCTTTTCGCTCGACTGCTTTTCCACAGTTTTGGAGCTTTTGTGCTAATAAATTAGACATGGAATATGGCATTAGTTTAATCGATTTAGTTTGGATTTGATTTATGCTCAGTGTAGCTCATATTTATTGCACAAAACTGATGTTACCACTGTTTAATAGCATCAAGCAACTTTGTACATTCTTTTGTACTTTGAGAAAAGTACTGGGAAATAATAAATTAAAAGTGAATCTTGCATTTAGTTTTCATGTTTATTTGCATAAGAATGTGAACACAACTGTCATATATTAATATGTAAGTTTTTGAACCGTTTGAGAATGATTATAGCTTCGACATGCATTTTTATTCGATATTCTCGGTAGTTCTTGGCAATTTTTACGTTGATAAGAATATTAGGATATTAGGAGTTGCAGTTTATTGAATGTTTCAGAGAGAAAGAGCATAAAAATCAGCCTGTTTGTGGAAGGACAAATATTTATAGCCGTTTATATGTCGTTCAAAGTCGTTTATATGAGACTTTGAACCAATTGGCCTCATTCGCCTCTTTTAATCTGCTATTAATATTGTCAGTTTAGCTTGTGGTTTAGGTTAGAGTACTTTATAGTGGCTAGTAATATGAAGGAATTTTTAAAGTTTTCACTGACAATCACTGTCTGGTGAGAGGATGATGTTCAATGCTATGGTCCAATTTGCAGGTGATGCGTTCTGCTGTATAACCATGGCATTCGGTTAAGATAAGGGCAGCTTAAGGATCTTGCATCATGACAACGCACCGTCTCACAAGGCCTGCATTTTGAACGCCCTTTTTGGTCTACGAGTCAACCCATGATTAACATTTTGACATTTTGTGACATTTTTCGTAAGTTGAGGTGATGGAAAAGAAGGTTATCGCTATAGGAACTGAAGGCGCTCTCTTCATGCGCTACCAAAAAATGTTGCTATTACTGGGAATAACTTGACAATTACACACTGTGTAAATTACTTCTAAAGGGTCTATTTTAAAGATAGCATAATAAATTACAATGACTAAACAATTTTATTTAATCCTTTTTCACCATTTTTGTATGAGAGACTATATGAAATATTAGTACATTACATTTGCAGCATGTAGGTATACAACAGTTCTTCAAAAAGGAAGGATTCGTTAATGTTCGTGTAACGTTACGCCCGTCGCAAAAGCAATCAAACACATTTAAATTTATGTTGCCGTTGCATCGCACATGTTACATTTAAACGCTACATTACAGAGACAGCTGACATTCGAGCAATAAGATTCTTCACATCCGCTTCGAGATGCAATCGGTCCACTTTCTAACCCATCTGCCAGTGTGCAGTTATCCGCTTTAACTTATCCATTCCGAAATGTGTTCATTACGGATGCAAATATTATTCCATGACGGGGGGTTGGCCCGATGCAACGCTCCAGTAACATCCGGCGCCACAGTGGGGAACAATCGGAATGGGTTGAGTTTTTTTTTCGGAATTCAATCGATAGCAAGCAAGGGGACGTGGATGGGTGTAACGTTTAAGTTCGCTTTTACCGTTTTATCAGCAAACGCTCGGCAAAGATAGCTGCCAGTTCCGATCGATCGATTGCTGGTCACTCTGGTAGAGACCGGTCCGTTACGGTCTTCTCTCGCCAACATGTTGAAAGCGTAACCGTTTGCAAGCCCGGCTAAAGACGATGATCAAATTCAAATAGATTCAAATTAAAAGCAAACACAGGAAACTCATTAAAGAGCTGGGCGCTTATTTGGCCTGCTGTGGCAAGCAGAAGCTTTGCTGTGGAAAAGCAAGCATTGGCTGCACGGTTTTGCATCCTCTGAAATAGAACACATATTACATCCTTTGGTTGGTTGTGGATGCGGTGCAAACAATCGTAAAGTTTGGACGCTTTCAGCGTTAATTTTATATTTTAGTTTAATATTTTTTTATTGTATGATCTCAGCCCCATTCTACCTTAATGTATTTGATTTGAAATCTTATTAAATGAAACCGAAAATGGCTTACTCTAGGCGCAGTTCGAATTAAAAATGAAAAACTCCAGCCTGCAAAACGATTGCACTTCAATTAATGAATACTAGGAATAAAATTCAAGCGTATGCATGGCAGCCATGCCCACTCGTGAAAGATGTGGCTTTTTCACGTTTGATTAAGCAAATGAAACCATTCGCACCTGATTGAGGTAAGCTGAAGCGAGCCTGCGATCGGGAATAGACAGAGAGAGAAAATGAGTTTTTACTTGTAACAGAACGAACGACGACGAATTTTTGCGACGAATTTTCAGAAAACCCCATGATAAAAAAGCAAATGGGTTATGAAATTGGAATTATTATCCCGTATCTGCCTGTTAACAGCACTCGTTGCTCTTGGCAGAAATTTAATATCTTGGCAATTAAATTGAATGCGCAATTGTTTTCGGTAATTAATGTCTGCGAGTATTGATTCGCTGACTTGCCAAACAAGAAAAAGGAAAACAGTCAGGGGCTGGATTAAAAATAAAAAAAATCTGAAAATTTCGAAAATTGATTTTTGATTGGAAATGTAGTGCTTTCCACAAACGAACTGGATGTTCTACAACTTGCAAAACGTTTATTTGTATTTTATTGTTGGAATTTCATTACTTTCCAATGTGACAAGTGCTTCAATTGGAACAAGTTGTATTCAATTAGAATCATAATATTTACCACAGTCAATTTATAACGGAGAAACAGTTGTTATAAAAAAAATCAACTGAAACATATAAAACATCAACAAATCCTTGATTGAATATGACTGGTTTGGTTATTTGATCATACAGCCATTCGATGTGTTGCTGATGCATGAATTTGTCACCCGAAAAAGGTTCGGTTTCACTTCCCACTGCGTGGAATGTATAATTTCCTGTTATTTATCATGTCGCATGCAAAAACGGCTAAATGTCAGAAAAAACTGAACATATCAAACGTCAAATCAAAATTGTAGGGACAGATAGAAGCAAAAAATGCAACATAAATGCATTTGTCAATGATAGAATGTACCAGTTATTCCGACTACACAATAAAGCCTTTTTTATGAAGCAAAATTTTGATGGAAATGTAATGTGTACAACAACTAGCATGCTCGGCAGGGCGAGAATTGCCCAGTCTTTAGGTGAACTGCTGCAATAGAAGCACTACGGGCACTTTTTATAATCCCCTGCTAGCTAGATACGGAATTTCGTTTTAGGCAACAGCAGGAAGGTTAGATTAACGTTACTCAGCAGCATTGAGCCCTTCCACGCTATTTTGGCAAAACACCGGTGTGTCTGATTGGGTTCGGAAAATTGGCAGAGGTTGTGTATCATATCCCCCTCCCCCCCAAAAAAAAGGCTCATAAAACCGCTCTATACTTCCTGCGTTCCTGATTGCTTCGGGCGGCCTATGAAATGGAAGCTTTTTTCTTTGGTCCTTCGAACAGTTGCGGAAATCGTCCACAGTGGAGCTTTGCTCACAGCGTGAGGGTGCTTTAGAATTTAATTAAACTGAACATTTCGTCAGTGTTGTGCTGGCTCAGCTGTGAGAGCTGTGAGTTCATCCCTTTTGTGTGGATGAAGCTTTCTGGCTGCTGTGAAATATGTATTCCTTCCGCCAAACAGCGTGGTGTGTTTTTTATGTTTCAGCTAGTCTCTGTTTCACCCTGAAGCATTATCGGAAATGAAGCGAGAAAAGTTGTTTTGCATTTTCGGACAGTGACACTTGGGTTTTGCTATCCTTTTTCCCATGGTGAGCCGTTGTCTCGAGATCATGAACGTCAACAGGACGCACGACCACGAACGAACCGCTGCGAACGTCAGCGAATGCTCTGGCGCTCCGATGCTAGACGCGAGGGATAAGTTTGTCGGAAAAATCATAATAAATTCATCACGTCAGCTTCCGCGTGTTGCGTGCAGCCGTGTGTTGGTGTGATACCATCCACACGAGCAGCAGCAGCAGCAGCGGCGGCGGAAAGGTTTTGCCTGGTGTCGGGTGTTTTTTCTTTATCCTTGTTATTGTTTTTTTTCTCTTGATGGCGGAGTCTAGCAAACTGTTGAAGCGATGCAAAAACAAAGTGGTTAATTGGTTTAATTTTCTGTATCGTATCGATGTGGGCTTGTTGTTTTTCTAGTGGGTTGTGTTTTAACTTTACGAAATATATGTTTGTTTTTCTAACGTTAATTTAATATTTCAGTGTGTTTGTTCGGTTTTTGGTAGTTTGGTACTAAGTGGAATTGAGTTTTGTAAAAAAAAAACTATGTTTCAAAACAACGTATACACAAAAAACGATAGCACGGAGGTAAATTCTACTTTGCCTTACTTTGATGCTACATCATTGCATACTGTTAGGCGTTATGGTCGCTAACTGCGTAAGGTTGAAATGACAAATTTTAAGAATTATTGATACATTTTAAGGAATTTGCTCATGTATTGTTGTCATTATATGTACAGATATTGTACATAGTTACTCCGAAAGTTTTTTTTGACTATATGCAAATATCGATGTAAGTGATTACAATATTTCTATACCAATCGCAAGCAAATTGAATGACTTGTATGGCCATAGCAATGCTGTCTTTGCTAAATTTCATAACATATTTTAACATATAAATAACGAATGTAATAATCATATCATTATTCTATCAAGTTACCGTACAATCCGTACAGTGGCCCTTGCTTTCCATTACTCTTGCTTTAACCAGGTTAACTTTATCACGTCACCTCGTCACTTGCTAATCCAATCGGTCACAATACGTTCCGAAGCATTCCCTTCCAATCAAGAAGGTTCTGCCGTTTCCGAAATAAATCATCCTAAATTCTTTTCCCACAGCTGAGATTTCTGGTTGACCCACACGACTTCGTTTGGTAGTTCAGTTAACGCACCGAAAAAAAGGGCTCAGCCAACAAATGTGAACCACAAACAGAACGACCACCCGAAACCCAGTGGTAGATGTAATCACCCAAAAAAAAAGAGGGAAAAATGATTTCCTTTACCCAACCACTCACAAGACGGTCATTGTGGCAGCGCCTGGGAATGCCGAATGCCATTCCGGTCCAATCCTGGAGCTATCGGTTGATTTCCTTCCATTAGCATAATCAAATCGAATGAGCTAATGAACCATCGCCAGGAACCATCTCCGCAGGGGCTTTGTTCTCCCTTCGTGATGGTAAGTCGTTCGGGTAACTATTTGAACCCGAACAGCGATTTTCTCGCCTGTTTTCGATGTTCCTCCGCAAACGACACGTGACGCACTGGAACGCGTCCTGTTATGCGCGTAACTTGGTTTGACTGGAATAAACAGCACCATGTGTTGACATTATCTAAATCGAGTTGGTCCGATTTCCGATTTGGATGTTTCGGGGAACTTCGGGATTGCGAGCGCGAGTCCAGGCAAATAGTTGCTTTCGATGGTATTTGGCTCTGCCACGAGCGGTGGCTTTGTTGACGATTGTATTATCGATACCTGTTACTCATCGAATCCATCGATAATTTATTTATGTGTCCGGTAGCGAAGGCAGTTTGAAGTATTGTATTGTTAATATTTCACGCGCTGTTTTGCTTCCGTTTGATGTGGCAGGTAATTCAAACTTCATTCCAATAATGAAATTTTTGGACATATTGGTTCACGCATATTTGAATTCGCACACAAGCGTGGAGTGGCAAAACCCTACTACTATTTTCACCACATCTACCGGATGCTCACTTTCAACAACTCGGCATCCGAATTGGGACGGGTGGTATCGGAACTGGCACCACTTTGACGGTGCGTTCGCTAGACGATTGATTATTTGATGTCAACAACCATTTTTCGGTGCAAAATACGGGAATATTCCTAGTTGCTGGAATGCATGACTGAGCCCAAAAACGTGGTAGCTTTTATTGAATTAGCTATTGGGGTGTGGGTTTTGAGTTGTGTGTTATTTGTTTTTGCACCGCATATCGCGTGAGTGCAACTGGAACGGATTCCTGCACAGCCGTAACCAACCCACCTGAAAACATTCCGCCACGGTTGAACGGTTTCAGCGGTTGCACCAATTTTTTTGCGACGATGGATTGAAATTATTGCGTCCCAGCAGCTGCGGAACACACAATGTTTGTGGGTCGTGGGAACATTTTATCCGGCTGAACGACCATTGGAATGATGCAAAAATAATGAAAAAGTTTTGTTATTTACGGTAGCATGTGATAGTTTTGCTTGCACGTTCGAATATTGGTCGTAATAGTAAAGATTTGAAAAAAAAAATTGCGATAGAACTATACCGTCACATTCGATTTGCTTTAGGCATGATAAGTAGACAAACCTTTAAAACAAAATAAACAAAGATTTTTTGCAGACGCTAACAAACAATGTCCTCCAATGGTTCTATAGTATGTTCATTGATGTATGATAATTTAATTTTGTGATGCAAATAGTATACTGTAAGGCGCTTTCTGTGCGACACACTCCGTCTGTGTCATAATTATAAATAGTTATAAAATTTTCACAATTACTAAGATATTTCTTGAATAATTAAACTAATCGAATTTAGTTTTATGAAAATGACTTATATATTGCTAAAATGGTGCAGATGATGGATCTTTTTAGGTACTTTTTAGACACTTTTATGTTAATCTACATCATTACAGGGTTTTCCAGGGGTTCTCATAATTTTGGGACAACTCAACTCTTTCTTATGGGAAGTGAACATCATATGATGGAAATTGGAGTCTATGGTACCCTTTTTGGACAGGTTTCTTGGAAATTCCTATTGGATTTGTCCAACAAGGATGCTATAGAGTCCAATTCCAATTCCAAAAGATTCAATAAAGTGTTCCACAGCTATGAGAACTCCTGGAAAACCATGTAATGGACGATAGTCTTTACTTTTTCATTAATCGATAACACATGGTCAAAATAAATCAATTATTTCTTCCATTTTTTTATACTATTGCCATGCATTCAAATCTCAGAGTCTTCAAAATATTTCCTTTTTATTAAACCAATGAATAATATATTTCGAATTGCATATTAACATTGAAAGAATTCCAAGGTAAATAATTTCTACCAAAAAGTCACTTAGCTTTAACAAACTGCGCCATCTGTTGGAAGAAAGGCAAACCTAAATAAC
>SIXB01001734.1:0-36032 GCA_007018985.1 Anopheles bwambae | reverse complement strand
GCATGTCCGCTTAGGACGTTACGCCAAATAGAAGTATTTCAGCCTCAAAGCTAGAACTAGATTCGAATACTCAAAAATATGGTAAAACAAGGTGGTGTTTTTATTTACTCCCAGGTGTATTGAAGATATCAGGTGGTCTCATAGCAGGTTTTTTATAACCAAATTTGCTCGTCACTTTTTGACAGGACGGGTGAAAACTTTTGCTCAAACAGGCTTCCTGGTAACATAAATAATGTACAAAACAGCTCTTAAAATGTTCATTCAGAAACAGAAGCGATAAAAATCAGCCTTCTAAATTGATACACCTTGGGATAAGCCCACCTGTTTATTCTATCCACTTAGATAGCTGCTCGAAAACTGCTATACAATGCAAACAGCTGATAGACTGAAAATTCAGCCTACTATCTAGAAACAGAAAAGGTCCTTAAATTGGTTTTTGTTTTCGAATATGTTCTTCTTTGTCGCTTGATTTTCAAAAACTATGCAATTAAAATTATAGTAAAAAAGGACATCCTTTAAAAGTAAAATAATAAAAATGATAAATTTTTAATTCTATTTTGTTAAAAAAGTTCAAACCAGAACGGCTTCAAGGATTCCAAAGATACTTCTGCTCATTTTTAGTCAAAATATTTCATGGTCTTAAGATTGATAGGTAGAGACATTTTTAAGTCCTAGTTGTATGACTGAGATTTTTAGTCACCAAAAAGTAAGTGCAGTAATCTCTTAAATGGTGTATAAACTAACATGTTGTGGCACAGTTATCAAATTGAGTGGCCTAGACGTATTCGTCAAAGATCAAACAAAATTATTAATCCAAACTATTCCAAATTGGTTAATAGCCAATACCTTCATAAATACTCGGTAATTGTCATGCATGAGGCATACTTTCAGGGGTAAAACTATTAGATCTCAAAAAGTAAAATCATTGCCACACAGCCTCTGCATGACTAATGGAAAAAAGGCTTTAAAATAAGGTCTACATTGCAAATGAACTCATCGACCCCATTTATTTGAGAATCATCCTGATTTATTATAAAAAAGAAATCGAAAATAATAAATCCTGGTCCCATGAACCCAGAGACCTTGCGTAGTTTTTCCCCGATGTAAGATTGATGCGTGTGAGGAAAGCTTAATCTCCCGAAAATGTGGCCAACTCTGAGTTAATAGAAAACATACACACACACACACCCTCACCCCGTTAAAAGAAAGTTCAAAGTCATGTCATCATGTAACCGTATAATGGGTATTTGCTCTACGCACGATGAATATTCATCCGAAACGGTAGAAGCCTCTAATCTGCCCTGTTTTAAGCGCATTGCTTTGGTGAAAAGGGCAGCAACAGCAAACCGTAAAAAAAGCGATCGTGTTTTATCTCCCCGACCGCGGTACACAAAGACACACACACACACATACACCGGGCGGTGTCCCTTTAATCCTGAGCGGCATGGCGGCAATTTTTCACGGTACAAACCGAACACGGCTATCGAAATCTGCAACACGGTGTGTAACGGTTATCCTTACGGTTAGTCGGAAAGGAAATGGGGACCTCTCGGTAATAGAAATAACTCAAGAAAATGTCCCTTAGTAAGGAATGGGAAAGGCATACAATGAAGAATAATAAAAAAAATCCCTACTGCAGTGCAATTCCGATCACTTACCCTTCGACTTTAAACAGTCTTAGCGGGGTCGGGCAATCTTTTAAGCTGCTTAAGAGTGTATCATCGTGTGCGCGTGCGAAGACATTCCCCTGCATTGGTGCGATGCTCACGTGCCACCAGAGGGGTGACGGGCAATCGCACGTCGTTCCAGCAGTGCGAGTGAAGTGAAATAATTAAAATACGTACGCAGAAGCTAGTAGCTAGAAGCCCTGCTCGCTGCGAGGGGTTAAACGTCAGCGAACAGGCAAGAAGCCACCTCTGCTGCGCTGTTTGCAAACTCTCCGAGTGTGACAGTATGTGTGTGTGGGGTGATGGGACGTCTGTGGATTATTTTTATTACCTTTTATGCCTGCCAAGCTGGCCTTTATGTTGTCGTGCCCATTGGTGGGTGGAAATGCGAAAAACCCGGGGCCTGCAGTAAGGAAGCGCCGCACTCAAATGATGAAATTATGCATCCTTGCGCAAGCAGGCGTCGGTTGTGCCGAGGGCGGCCGCCTGTCGCGACATTAATGCCCGGAAGCCCCGTGCCATTCCGATCGATTTAGCACCGAAAATGTGTGCGTTTTGTGTGTCTGTGTGTGTTGAAAAGCGGCTGTTGGAAGGGATTTTGCTAACATTATTGGAATCTTGAGCTGAGCGTGTTTAAGGTGAGCTGGAGGGTGTACACAGGAAGTTGTGACGGTGTGTGGGTGACTTTATTTGTATTATTTTACTTGATTTTGATCCGATGCGTAAACATTTACGGGGGCTTGAGGGATGTGTCGGTATTGTTGTAGCGCGACGCGCTGATGCATACACTATACGGTCAATGAACTGTCCAGTACGCTGCAAGGAGAAGATTGAATTATCGAAAGAGGTGCATTTCTCATTTAATTTGTTGTAGAAAGGATAATATTTTCAATATGTTTCTCTTAAATGTTTGAGAATTTACACTAAATTGAATAATAGTTATTATTTATATGTTTACAAGCTATATTTTAATGTTTTATATGATCAGCCTTGTTTTCATAAAATCGATAAAGTTGAAAACAATAGTAGTACTTTTTTTACATGTTTTATCATCCTGACTGGAGTTTTGAACGGAGTTTATTTTAACAATATTGTTTTCATTTTATCTTAACAAAATTATAATATGTATATCATTTTTATCCGCAACTTGTTCTCTTCCCCGATTATCCTTGATGAAGATATAAAATCACTCACTCGGTTTATCCGGAGCAGCGGGAACCCTTTTCGAGCATTTCCCTACAGCACCCTCACCACAAAAAAAAAAACGGCGCTACAATAAGTCGTGTCGATGGCTTATCCTGACCCCGGCCATTTGCTTGTCTCGCGCGCGGCCACCATATGTGATGCGCCCGCCTTGTTTGGTACGGCAGCTGAAAGCCGGCAAAATGTCATTTCGGTTGTTGCAGAGCTGCAGAGCGTGTACTGCTGAGCCCGGGCATGGGGCATTGCATTTTTTTTAGTGTAATACCGAAACGAAAAATGAAAAAAAGCAGGAAAACACCCCATCTCCGTCTGGAACGGGTGAACGAGTCACACATTTTAACATTATCTCCGTATTTCCACACCAAAAAAACGCCACGGTGTCCTGGGAGGTTTTACGGACAGAAAAAATAAAAGCCCTACCGAAGTGGGCATGATAGAACAACAGTAGCAACAAAGGCGCTCACTCACACAAACCCCAAACGAACCGGCTTGCTGCTGCATAGTAACATTGAAGGGTAATGAGCGAGCATAAAATAAATCGGATTAGAGATAACTGTAAATTATTTTAATGAACACGACGAAAACAAAACACACACACAGAAGGTTTTTGGGAAGCAGCGCACAGCTGGGACACTCTAGTACCAGGGTATAGCTATAGTACGATACGGAACGGGAAGCACGGGAAGGTGAAGCCAAAATAAAAAATAGCATACTTTCGCCAAAAGGCGCACTAGCGGAAACGGAACCCCGTGGTGGACGGAAAGTAATGACAGAAATTGCACGGCACGGGACGTGAAACGTGCGAGAGCTTTGGGTGCGACAGAACAGAAATAAATGAAGGTGAAAATGTACGAGTGAGAAACGGAAAATTAATTTCGAACACTGGACGAGACTGTATAGGGAAGAAGAGATCAGTTTCAGTTCGCTAGAAGGATGCAATGCAAGCATAAACGGATGAATGGCTTTGAAATGTGGCATAGTGTTACGCAGGCCGTATCGCCCGTAGCTTATCTGATGATGTATTTTTGTTTCTATGTATGTTTATTGAAATATGTTGATCATTGTGTGCAATTTACTAATGCATAAACAAATGATTTCAATAAAGATCTGAAATCATTTCAAGGATAAAAGATCTGAAAACTAGTTTTCAGTTTCACAATCACTGATAAAATACCCCAAATGTTTAATTTAATTAAATTGTTTTATTTATATTAATGAAAAAAGCATCATTATGATCTAACGCCTGAAACTATGCATTTCTCAACACAAAAAGGTTGATTTGATGTTGTACAGGAGATACACTATTAATGGGAATTTCGCATCAAATTTCACGGTTTCTAGCCAATATATCACTTTCTTCCGAGAAATTGTGCTTGCAGTGCTAGGTATTAGCCACAAAATTTATTATTTCGTAAAATTCTGACTAAAGATAACAATTTTAAAATTTCTGGATTTATAATTTTTGACCAGAAGGGGATTTATTTTGCATTTGACAATTAATGTGTCAAATCAGTACAATTAGCTCAAAGAATTGTCACCTTTAGAAAATCGCGTGTCTCCATATGCGCGTTTAAGTGGACCGTGTGTCTCGGGGACTACATGTTCTTTAAATTATAATTTAATCCATCACTTAATTCATCGCAAAAAGGGCTTACAACAGCACTATAGATATCAATGTCCCCTTTATGCTTTACATCGTTTCTCAAAGTTAAGCCATCAGAAAAGACCATTACACACTCGCAGCCGCTTATCGCCCATCTGCATCTCAACTGCAGCCACTTACTGTCACGTTTTTGTGATGCTCTCATCAAGTAATTGCATTATTGAACAATTGAAGTAAAGAGCAATCCCCCCTTCTCATGATACCAGCCACCATACACTCGCTAACAAAGCGTACTCTAAACTTCGCCTCATCAGCGTTTTGTGCTCCTGTAAAAAAAAAAAGTGCTTAGCACGCACCCTACGTGTACTGCCGGTTGAATTTTGTTGAACATTTACGCACGAAAAAGTTTTGCTCACGCTCTCGCTCTCTTTCTCTCGGTCTACTACCAGCAGTTTGTTTCCAGCAGTCGCTTCAGTGAAACGCTTCAGTGAACCGCGAACAGAGGAATCATTCTTCGAAAACCTCTGCAAACCATAATCTCAAAGAAACAATCACTACAAACCCAAGTGGCGGGTTTCGCTTTTCCTTTCTCAAAACTCCGCGCCGTTGCTGCTGAAGATTGGAGCAGATCGGTAATCCCATTTCTTCGCCAACTTCGCCAATACTTGCCGTCGACAAGGCAACGGGGGCCGGGTGGGTTAGGGAAGGGTTAGAACGGAACGTTTTGTCACAAACACAGCCCTCTTGTCTGGCCCGGATTGGAAAGATCGGATCAGATTACGTGATAAGATATGACCGGTTGAGTGGCGTCGGTAGGGCCAAATCCAGTAGCGAAAGGATTGTAGCCGGAGTGTTTTGCTTTATCGAGTGTGTATGTGTGTGTGTGTACGTTTCAATGAATTTATGAAACGAGCTGCCACTGCTGTCGAGCTGTTGCTTGCCGACGTTTTTTTTACGGTAGTACCAATCAGGACATTTTTCTTACGACATTAACCAGACCTAAGGTAGCTTTAAGGGAAGCCGTTGGTTTAGGGGAAGGAAAAACGATCCCATTCCCGTTACCCGTAACCCAGTTTATCAATCTCTCTCTCACTTGACTTTGCCGCAGCAGGCTGGAAGTCCTGCCTTAATGCGGTTTAATGTGTTGTAAAGATGTCTGCAGGAGAGCCTCCTTGAGGAATGCATTCCCAATCCGGTGTGCCATTAAATCCGGCTCATTTAGCTGATTCGGGCAGCTCTTTTCCGGTGAAGCTGAATCGGTGACTATAATTCAGGATATTGACGGAAAATGATAGGTTCGTGCTTGTTCGAGGTGGAAAAAAGGAGTGAGCAGTGGAGTGTTATTACTTTCCATCCTACGGTGTGTTGTATTAACCGCGCGTAGAAACCTGTGAATAAGGCCTTCTGCTATGCTAGCTATACAGTAGCTCCTGCCGTGGCAACAACACCCGGAAACTGAGACACATAAAACCTAATTACCCTCGTAACAAACAATAATTAACCACACTATCAGCGTAGATCTGGTACGTAGAGAAACGAGCTTGGCTGCGAGCGCAAGGCACGTAGAGAAATTTTGGAAAATTCATACCCATCTCCCTTTTTTTTCTCTTCCTGCAATGTCTTCTCCCATAACCATACACTTACGCTGCGGGGTAAAGTATCGTAACGGGTGTAATTATACAAAGTTTTCCCACTATAGCACAGTAAGCAGCGTACACAGTGGGAGAGAACAAGAAAGAGCGTAAAAAATGTACTACTATACACATCCACACAGTTCCAGTGAGGTAGTGGTAGGATGTTTTTTCTGCCTCGTCTTTTTCCTGAAAGCAACACACACAGAGAGAGTTTCAGTTCGTTTAGTCAGATGCTTTGATTTTGTAAAAGTTTCCCGCCCGTGCCTGGGAGTGTGAAAGCAACACACACACATACACATACACCCCAGTGTAAGCTTCAACAATCGGTGGTAAATTACTCTGGAAATATACATAAATACTTCTGCACCCGTGCGCGCGCCCGTTGCCAAGTACAACCGTGCCAAGTGCGTCCGTTAGCGCCAGAAGCCTTGCCCGGTTGGTCTCGCCCCGGTTGGCTTGGGAAAAGGAAGAAACTCTGTGGGTGAACTTTTTGCATCATTGCGGAAGTGGGAAGTGGGTGTGCGCTCCTGTGAGCATCACGAAACTTCACCAGATCCTGTTACAATAATGGTAAGCGTAAACGAAACTGAAAGCTGCTTCATTTGTTCCGGCGTAAATCCGGCGAGATTTGTGCCACCTTTTTGCCCGTTTCCCCGTTTTGCATTCTCGTGGGTAGGAAGTTTTGGATTTTCTGAAAATCCCATGTGGCAAGATGAGGTGAAAAAGCGAGATGCACACCGTACAACAGCATTCAAACAACAGCATTCAACAGCAAAGATTCTGAATGGGTTTTTTTTAATAATTTAGCTGTAATATTATGGGAAATTTATTTTCTATGATTTCTAATATTCATTCAAGAATAGCTCAACATAGAATAAATGTGGGAAAATGTTGAAGACTTCTAGGAAAACTAATTTTTCTCAGAAATAATCGCTAATTTTAGGAGCGTGCTTCAAAGCATTTTGAAATGAAAATTCATAGCAAAACACTGGCGCTGAAAACTTTACACTTTAGTGTGGCCCCAGCTTATGCCAGCACGCAAAGCCATTAAACTTCATTTCATCGCCAAAAAGCTGTCAAACCTGTCGGCCTCTGGAGTGCCTATCCAGCCTTACCGGAGCTGCCAAAGTTCTATCCCATGGTGAGAAATTTTCGGCTGCAAAAGTTGCATGATTTATTTTGCTCTACTATCTAGCCGCCTCGAACAATCCCGATCGAGCAGAGCAATCGGCAAGAGGCGGTGGTAAACATGATACAGAAATCGAATAAAACGACGATCAGCAAAACGGAGCTTCCCAGACGGTGGGAGTGGTTGGGGGAAGGCAAAGAGAGTTGGATGAAAAAATATGGTTTGTAATTTAAATCTTTTCGGCTAAATTTTTATAAATCGTCAAGAGCTTTTGTACAGCGTCCCGGCCACGATTGAAGCTGGCACGACCAGAAGCGAGGACGATTTTTTAAGCAAACAAATTTACGAAGAAGGTGCCAGCCGGACGAAGATGAGGAGGAAATGAATTTCCTCACGGGCAGCGCAGCATCATCATCCTGCCAGCGGTACGCATCGGGGTTCGTTTCGCACAACCAAACGCCATCAATCTTATCTCACGCCAGACAGATGCACAAAAGGCTTTCCTTGTTACCATCAGTCGTCTCGCTGGTGCTGCTGCTATTACGGCGCGGCGGGAGGAGCATTCATCAGCCAAACCATCGCATCTAGCGCAGCAACATTAACATGACTATTTTTTATCCTCGTCCACCCTGCCTGGCCGCTAGCGGCGTAGCTTCTCATCCTCATAAACGGAGGACATCCTGTAACGAAGGTGAAGAAACGAGCTAGATTAACGAGATGTTTGCGTGTAATAAGCTGGCCAGGTATTTGGAGCCAGTGGTCCAACGGTGTAATGCATTGCTAGCGTACTGTAGATGCAACACCGTTCTGCGTACGATACTGTTGCAGTCCAGATTGAAGTGTGCTTCCTCCAGCGGCAAGGCTGTGGTGATGTGATGGTGGCTTAGCGTGCTTTTATTTACTAACTGGATGAATTTATTAAGTTCTGTTTCCATTTCCGACGATGCTTTTGCGTTATTGCAATAACGAAACGTAATGGAAGGCTGCTGTATTAAGGAGTAGCAGCAAGCGGGGGAGAGAGTTATTAATTGAGAAGGATGAAGGAGTGAATCGTTTGAGCGTGGTTTCTTTCATTAAAATGTAAATATTTGTGATGGAAGCTTGCGGGTAGTGGAACCAAGCAGAGGGAGCAATTTGCTGTACATGTGTACTCAATTTGAATCAATGTAATTATATACCCTTCAGCACGAGTAGTTATAGTGAAACTTCTGTGTTTTATTTGGTTAGTATTTACTTTATTTTCCGATTGATATTTGGGTTCAAGTTTATTTACGATTTTCAATCAATATCTAAAAGTGTTAAAAAAATCATTTTTCTTACAAAAAGGTATACTATCATGAATTTGCTTGAATTTTTGGATTTGGCTGCGTAGCACGTAGCCGGATAGTTAATTCCTGCTACGGGGCGACGGTCCATTCTGGGCTTGAACCCATGACGGGCATGTTATTGAGTTGTTCGAGTTGGCGACTGTACCACGGTACCGCCCCCGTGGTAATTTTCTTACTAGAGATGTATATTTTGAATTTGTTTTGCGTCCACTACTTTCTGATTAGACTAATGATTATTTTACACATTATACAAAAAGTATTTCATTGGCACATCATTCTTTTCCTGTTCGAAAAACGCACATAAGAAAACAACAAGAACCACTCAAGAGTGTCAATTTCATTACTGTAAGTGTTCCGGATCTTTGGTGATACATAGTTCATTGAAACTAATTGATAAACAACGTTGGCAGCCACCAAAGGCACTGGCGTCAAACAACAGCGCATAATAGTCGCTTAGATTCACCATTTTTCCTTCCACTCTCGGTAGAATCAGAAAGGATGGTTTGGTTCGTAGGGTTAGCGTTCTTCCAATAAAAAAGAATCCAGAAAAAGCAGAATAAAAACCGCATGCTAATTTTTTCACCATTTCTTGCACATCTTTTGTAGGGGTTTTTCTTTTTGCTTTTATGTTCAGCGTTGTTTGGCAGTTCTTAGGTCGTTCTTTTTTCCCCCTCTTTCGCTTGACCGAACATTTGGCCTGGGCCCTTTTGGCTAGACAGACCATCGATAGTTGTTTTCCAATCTTTGCCACTTCCCACGGTGGCTGAGGCTGAAGGAGATTTTGGCTTTGTGCGACAACGAAAATAACAACAGCAGCCCAGTCGCCCTGCTCGAACCAAAACGCCCCGTCGTCTAGTCGGTACACTATGCGGTGGGACTGCTGTAAAAAAAATGCACAAAGGGTTAAAAAATCTAACCACCGTAAACGTAAAAACGACGCGACAGCGAATATTTGTGCACTTTAGGATGCGCGGTTTTTTGATAATACCACCAAATACCACACGCTTCTGCAGGGCGGTTCCCTCCTCCCCCCCACTTCCTAGAAGCTGTCTTAGTGGTGGTGGTGTAAGTAAAAAAAAAGGGCTGCACTTTTATTTTTCTGTTCGGCTTCCGGTTTCCGGTGTCTGCATCGGTCTGGTTGACGGTGGATGTGGTTTTTCTCGCACCGGGTGCTCTCGATGGTGTCGCACTTTTTGAGAGGTTTTGCTTTCTGGGGTCGAGGGTGGGCTGCTTGCGGTTGAAAATAATGCACCAAAATGGTGGAAAAATATGTAAGAAATTTCAGTGGGTATGAGATAGGTGGGAGATTATTTTTTAAGAATAATTTAAGGAAAACCCTTTTGTGTGGTTTTATTGTACTGTGACGGAAAAAAAAGATGAAGTGATCGTACCAAGCCTCTGCAGGGTGTTTTTAAATCTCTTAAAGAGATTGTAATGTTTCGTTTTGTTTAAATATGAACATCATGAAAAATTTTTCGTTGCTGAGTATACAAATATCCGTTTGAGAAATAGATTTATTTCCAACTTACTTACAGTCATTATTAAAAAAAATTCATCTTCGCTCTAATGGAAAGCGTTTCTGTATAAGAGCTTAATAAAGTATAGCTGGTTTGTCTACAAATATGTCCTGAATGCTAATTAGAATCATATAAGTACTTTTAAATATTTCATAAATCCACTTTTAATCAAACTCATTGTTCAAATATTTATAATTTATAGTAAGTCATCTCTAGAACACCTCAGTTCCTCAAAATATAACACGAACATCTTGTTCTTCACACGTTGAAGACATCTTTAAGCAAAGGAAATCGCCTCCACAACCTCAACAACACTCCTCCAACAAATCTCTCCCAAACCGTACAGCAGATAATGCGTTATCAATCTTAATTTACCTCGCTTCATTGCTAATTTCCTTTCGATGCCATTCGGGAAAACACGCTCTCCCCTTTTTTACACTCTTTGCACTCTTTCGTATGCATTTCACGTGCCCGGTTGCATGAAACTTCTTTCCGGAAGGGCATTTAATAATGCATTGTACGGCGACGGCGTGCCTACTGGCAATAGAAGGGAGGAAGACGTACTTGAATACGGTTCAGTGGAGTTTTTACTTTCGGGCGTAGGTTGTATTTGGCGTCTCCCCTAGATATATCGTTCGTTTGTGATGTTCTTTCAAGGGAATGTAACAAAACAAAAAAAAACTCAGGGAGCCAGAAATACGCTTAACTTTGGGGAGTTTTGCTGGACATTTATTTTGCTGCCTTGGGGATTGTAACTGCAAAACAAATTTCAAAGCAAGTCGTCCTCTTTTTGCTTTTTTTTTTGTTTTCTTTCATTCATTGCAATTAACTATAAAAGAGAAAACAAAACTAATCGTTCCAGCGGGTACTGTTGGTGTGTTGGTATTATTGCGTGCCATTTTAATTGTACAACGTGTCGCGCTGCACTACCGCCACTGCTCCTTGTGACAGTTGGAAATAACGCCTCCTGTAGGCTTTCCGTCATTGATTAATTTCTTCTGGCTTTTTGACAAACAGAAGGTTTGTTTCTTCCCCACAGCCTATCAGCCCTGGCCGAAAGGAAGCATTATCGGTGTAGGAATTTTGCTCGCAAACATTACGCTGACAACGGTATTTGACGTGCACAAATTCTAACACAAACCTGCTTGCTACTCAAGCACGACGCTTGACGCTTGAGCCGTTTGCGTGCGTCGGTACCTTTTTCTGTGTGCCTGGATGGACGGACGGTGGATGGATAGTGGTGGAATTTAAACATAACGCACACCCGTCCTGTTACCTTTTAAGGGTTATCCGACACGCAATGTCGGAAGGTGTCTCTGGTCCGCGCGCCTCAATTGTCAAGGAAATGCACAGCTGTTCTAGTCTGGTGAGCAGCAGCAGTGGTTCCGTAATCTAACGGACGGCTGATTAATTGGATTGTTATTCGTGAAATTGGGGCCCCCATGAGCGCGTTCCGTGACAGGATATGTTTGATAGAGGCATAGGGAGAAAGGGAATATATCTGTTCAATGTTGGTTTCCGGTTGTGTCTTAATATTTGTGTTAACAATTTAGCGTGCAGAGATAGTTAGCAGTATTTACAAACTGTATCAGAATGGGATCGCAATCATCGGATAGACGGATAGATATGCTAAATACAACAAAGTAAATTGAAGAAAATGAGTTTTTTCTTTAAAAAATATATTAACAAGATTTCATTGTTTTGATTCGTACTTACTACTTCAATGAACGTTGTTACGGAGAAACATTGAAGATGAGCATCGAAATTGTGATTTCTAATACAAAATGCACGATTTTATGCAATACGCCGAAAAGTATGCAATTTGCAATTCAAATTAAGCGTTTTATTAGTGATGCGTAAAGTTGGCAAAAATCCGGAGTCGATTCCGATCTGAATCCAAACATTTTGGAACCGGTTCCGGGAGGTAGGTCCGCTCAGCATTATCCGAAGTCATTCGGAATCGTCTGGAGCCTTCCAAAATCGCTCGATGTCGAAGTCATCCGGAGTCGTCCGGTGTCGGAGTCATCCGGAGATGTCCGGAGTCAGAGTCATCCGGAGTTGTTCAGTGTTAGAGTCATCCGGAGTCAGAGTCCGTTGGCGTCTGGAGTCGTCCAGCTCCTAATCCGGAGTCGTCAGGCTCATACTCCGGAGTCGTCTGGCTCCAGCTCCTCATGACTCCGACTCCAGCAGGAATTAATGATTTCGATTTGGCTGGAGTTGGAACCTGACTAATAATATTCGGAGTCAGATTGGATTTGTGGGGTCGCTCCAAAAAGCACACCACTACTTTGTATCTTTATACCGATCACGACTTAAAGTAAATTACTTGAATAATCAACTCAAATTTGTTTGAAAAACCTAAAAATAAGTTGTTTGTACTCAATTTTCAATATTTTCCTCAAGTTTTTGTTGCTGTCGTTTCAATACTTTACTAACTTTTTAACATAATATTCAGCTTGTTTGACCTTCCATGGAAGAACGAGTAACGTACATCACTCAGTACTTCTAGCTTGAAACATGCCACATAATTTATGCATCACGACAAATGCATTCTTTAATCAATTACCACCTGAGAACGTAATCAGCTTAACGATGACCACAATTCCACCAAACAACACTCGGCCGGACAAAGCACACACTTCCGTACAATTGCATGCGATTTATCTCGAACCAGGTTAACCGGAAGTCTTACTAGTATACTACTGCCCTAGAGGGCGGGTTAATGTGCTCTTACTCGCTAACGACCAACTGAGCCGAACCATTGCAAGGAATCGCCAACCAGTAACAACAATCCGTTTGTTGAACCAAAAGAAATCAGCGTAGCGAACGTTTTGTTGCCTCTTACAAAAGCACACCAGTGCTACGGCACACCATACCAGAATGAGCTTCATTTTCTGGACGTCACTGAATACCTGAGCGGAATTCTGTAGCGGTCGTTGCCTTTTCTTGGAGTTGCTGTATACTTTTTGCACGCACGGCTGTGTTGCTGAGGGTTCGCTGGTGTGATGGTTCGCATCTAGCATAAGTATCTTATGTCATAGGTACGCCACGGAGCTACACCGTCTGTACACATGCCGTGCTCCACATTGCGATTGTTTGTGCTCCATTTCCTGGGGTTCATTTATCTTTTCCATTAATGGAATCTTCCCCGGGTTTGGTGAATGAGCCAGTACCCTCCCTACTGTGTATGTGTGTCCATAGTTTCGGTTGAATGCCGGGCCGCAAGGAAATGGTTGTGGTATGGAGGATTTTAGTGGGATGGAGGTTAGGCTTGAAACTGCATAACTGCGCCCCTTACAACGCCAAATAGGAAAAGGGGAGCCAACAGTGGCGCGTTTGTCCATTCGTTGCGCTCCGTACTGCCAAGACCGCGCCAAGCTTCTACCTTTCAATGAACGATGACGTGCCGAACCAAATTGGGGAATGGGAGGTAAAAAGGGGCGCCAATTCGTGCCCAGGAAGGAGCAAAAGGAAAACTCATCACTTGCAAACGCTAGGGGAGGTACCGGCTCACCAAGCAAAAGGCGTTGATTATTTGCGAAAACAATTCGAAGGGTAGTGAACGAGAAAAAGGACTTCAGCATGTGTGCGTCATAGGGCCTGGAGTTTTATCTTTTACCTTTTTTGTTGTTGGTCGGCTTGAGGAACATATTCTCACCCACGAAGGGTGAATCGGTAAGTGTCTCGAAGTTCTGGCATTGGTGTGAGTATAGTAATGAAAGTTGGGCTTTTGGGGGAGTTATGGTAGTGACATGTATCTATTATTTAACGCATTTTGTACGATGTTCGGGACGTTGATGAGTTTTGGTCAAGTTGCTGCAACGGAAAGCGTGTGGACTAATGGTGTGTGTTTTTTTTCTGGGGGGCGTTTTTCATGCTGCTAACATGAAGCCACTTAAAGTGAAAGTAATAAGCGGGTGAATGTGATATTGAGTGGACAATTTTCTTGTAGCAGTAGCAGGTTGTTTGAGGTTGTGCTGGAACATGTGATATTGCGAATGAGGTTGTGTGTAGTAGACAAACAAAACAGCTCCATCAACTCACTTTGCTACTCGGGGTGTTGCATTCCAAACCCATCTTCTTTCGATTGCTGCTTTTCTTCATCTTGTTACATGAAAAATTGCGTTTTTGTGCGTTATTTTGAACAAAGTTACTCCTCTGGTTGGAACTTCATCGACAATGCTTCAAGTTAAACACTACCAATGCAAGAATAGTGCTTGTTTAATTACAATAAATAAAAAAAATGAATAGAATATTCTGAAATGAAATATTTGATGAACAATCAGAATCAATTCTGATTGATGAATCTATCAGAACAAATTTTAATTATATCCAAAAAGAATATACAACAAGATGTTAAAACGTATCATTATGTTGGAATTACAAATTTCTAGTCACTAGTTCTATGCCATCTTACAAAAAATAGATAACCATTTTAAATGCAGCACAACAAAATTCCACTCAACGACGTTCAGTGGTTAAAGGTTGAGTTAGAGTTGAAATATGAATAACATTGTAGACTTTTGGTTATGTTTATGTTTAACACAAGCTAAAAATATATGTTTTATGTAGCCAAAGAAAGACACTTGAATTCCCGAATGCATCAATACGGCTTCTATTTAAACTATTTAAATGTATATTATAATTCTTCTTCATCAGCATAACGACCTGCTCAGTCATATTTATAGGTCATAAACCTCAAGGTTTATTAAACCACGTTACTGGATAATCAATATTTGGTGCTTCCGAATAGGAATCGGATGGGACCTCTGGAAGCCATCATGTCCATCGTATGGAGCACCAGGCTGCTCCATTATTGGGGCCCTTTCCGTTTGAAGCTCGTAGGATGAAATTTCAGCCTGTCAGCTGTTTGCATTGTATAGCAGTTTTCGAGCAGCTATCTAATTGAGTATAATATACAGGTGGGCTAATCCCAAGGTGTTTGAATTTGTAAGGCTGATTTTTATCGCTTTTGCTTCTGAATGAAGATTTTAAGAATGAGTATTCGTCAAGCCTCCAGAAAGCTCGTTGGAGCAAAAGTTCTGTCAAAAAGTGATGTTCAAAATTGGTTATAAAAAGTGCTATGAGATCACCTGGACTACATACACTTTGATTCCAGATTTCACCACTTGATCTCTTTAATGCACCTTGGGATAAATGTAAACAAACCCTTGGTTTCGAGCAGGTACTCGAATCTAATTCTAGCTTTGAGGCTAGAATAATCTAGACTGAAAATTGCAGGCTAGTTTTTTTAGTGGTTTTGTATGGAGTGTTTACATGATTTCAGCGTCCAACTGTCAAACTCCATACAAAAAATTAACTAGAATCGTGAAGGGCCTCATTGTCAGGTTTCGTATTACTATTGCACGGTAGTTGGCCTTAAATTATCGGAAAAATGATGTAAATAAATATTGTAAAGAAATCAGGATAACATAATTGAACGACGAATAATATTTAACTATGAATATTTCTACAAAACGTGATGAGTAGTAATAAACATAGAAAACATGGACTTGAGGAAGAGTTTAGTAGCTCATCATCTATAATTCTATAAAGAGCTGTCCAGATAAGTAGTCAACAAAATCGAATAAACTAATGATATTTTATTGGCCTTAATTGTATGAATACACCGTACGCGTCTTAGACCTAAGATCCTCCGTAATGAGCACCACAATCAGTCTCATCCTTTAATGATGACCCATCAACCACTACTAATTACCAGCTACAATAACTAATCTAAAATCGCTAAATTATACCCCACCCATGCGCCCACCAGTGCGCCACTCAAAAGATCCAGCTCAGCAACCGCACCGCAATAATGAGTACCACTAAAGCACTTCCGCGACCAGCCTCTGCACCAGAACACCAGAACTACCCCAAGGCCTATAAATAGATAACTTCGCACCATTCGTAGCAAAAGGGGGGGGGGGGAGGAGAAATTACAACCGGAATGGGAATTTCTGCTTTGCAGTTGTGAATAAATCTCGTCTCCCGCGGTTCCCAGCGCCAAACGAGACCCGCGACAAAACATCAAACGCGTCCAAGCAAAGGGGGAAGTGGTGATAGAGTGAGAGGTTCCCATTAATTTACACACGACGATGATGGTGAGCGCCCCGGTGTGCCACTGTCTGTCAACACAATCGACGCTGCAGTTACAACCGGCAAAAAGCATGGCTCGGGAGGAGGGAGTACGGTAAATGCGTGCAGTAGAAATGGGTAAAGTTCTCGACCAATGCGACCGGATGCGACTAGTTTTGCCTAGTTTTGCCCAACAAACTGATGTGACACACGCGCGTGCAAGGTACTCTCTTAACGTGTGCGTTTCCTGTTTGCTGTGCGGATCGCACTCGACCACTCTTTTGCTTCGCCTCTTCCTCCAGGAAATCAGCTCGATCCCGTTAAAGTGTTTACATTTGTAGGCTAGCTTTCAGGGTTTGTTTCCTGGTTGGTTGTGCCGGAATGTGTTTATTTGTTGTATGGGCGTTTGCTGACGCTTGTAAAATGTAAAGCTCCATTGAACCGCAGCGCCTACCTTCATTCTGTCGATTCCTTAACGTTGCTCCTCTGGGCATCCTCATGTAACGACATAAATATGGTCGCCCGGTTGTGGGGCAAGGACCCCATGTGTAAACTGCGGACCGAGAGAATGCGATTGAGTGTGTTTTCTTTTCTTATTTGCCACCCTCTTGAGAATGTGTGTGTGTACTCTTGAGTATGTGTTGCTGTATGTGTACATAAAAATCATACATGCAATATTGATGACAAGAGTGCCATGGTGCGTTTTACTTATGAATGCTTTCCTTTGCTTCACGGGGGTACTACAGGAATTTCTGCTCCCGTACAGAGAATGCACCACATCCGACAGTGTGCTTGGGTGAAGGTGAATGGTGTTTCGGTGATAAATAAAAGTAACACGAAAAATATAGCCCCAGACACACTCAAACGCGTGAGGATACGGGTAGTAATGGGGGAAGTAATCTACAAGCCTTATGTTTTATGTAAGAATACACTTGTCCCTTGCTTTGGGCCCGGCTCTGGAAGCATCCACACATGTGGACCACAATTTACACACACTCACACATAAACACACACACACACAGGCATACATTGTACCACGACCACGTCCAAGAAACAATGGGTTAAATGGATGGCAAATACGACACAGGAATTGTAATGGTTGCTGTTGCCTTAAGAGCCTTCCCCTTTGCGCTTGCTGAAGAGGAAGAAAGTTGGTGACCATTTAGGTGCACGGGAGAACCCGTTATCGACCTTCTTTTTTATGGCGATGTGCACCTTTAAATTGGAACCTTTGGATGGCTCCTTCACCGGTTTCCAAACCACAGTATACACAAACACACATGCACACACACACAGAGAGCTCCTTGGTTTTCCACTTAAACGAATTTTATTGCTCCAGAAAAACGCTACCAACGGTCAGACCCGGGTCAAACATTTTCACACGCCACCGCACCGGCCCGGGCGCCCACACTAAGCCCACCGAACACACCGACCAGCCCCCCGATGATGCCGCCAACGATAGCGCCCGGCCCGGTGAAGATGCTCCCAATGCCCGCTCCAACGAACGCTCCGGTCAGTGCGCCACCGCTCGCCACACCACCGATCGCCATCAGCATGCAGTTGTCCTCGGGTTTGTCGCGTCCCTTCAGCCACTCCCAGAGCGATATACCTGCACGACAAGAGTACGCATATGAGAGTGGGTTGTCCCGGGCTACCGAGCAAGCGTACGCGGCTACTTGATTCAATGTTGTTCTTTTCCTCTCTCGTACGGCGCTTCGGTCGTGGGTGATGTACATCCTCGCTCGCGACATCTTCAAACCCTGGCGATGGCCGCCGCTCCAAGACCACGGTGCTGGTGCCGTTCCGTTCCGTCTGCTCAACCTTGACCACCGGTCCGGACGGACTGGCCGATAGTGCGAGCCCGAGCGTTAACGCCACGATCAGTACCAGCGGTACAATTAAACTTCCGTGAACGCACATCGTTTTTGCGCACGCCCGTGTACGACCGAGCACGAACAACCTGAACAGCCAGTCGCACTGGCGGACCTGGGGCCAGCGAATGGATTATCAATTTTAATACCGAAATGGACAAGGCACAAGCACACACGCTCAGTGCAGGGCGCGGTTTGCCCCGCGGGCCCACTCCATCCGGTCCGGTCGGACGGTGTCATTCTGTGGCGGAGGTTGCTGGACGCTGTTAATGCCACCCTTTGCACTGTGGCACTGTGACTGTGCGTTGCAGCGTGCCAGTTCCGACCGCGCTGCTATTCGGCCGCACTTGGGTGGCAGTCAATTGGCGTGCGGGATTTATTTGGACCGGATGGTGGGCATGGCGATGGTCATAATTTGATGTCATGTAGAAGATATTGGAGATGGTCAGTAATGCTTGAGGAGATAGGTTGAAGTTGTAGATATAAATGGGTGATTTAGTATGTCAGTATCCTGTTAGGCTTTTTCCAAATTCTTCCAAATCTCCAAGATCTTCCATGTACCAATTTCTAGTGGGTTAATTATTGAGATCATTCAAGATCAGAGATTCTAAAATGTACTCCAGGATTCTTCAGACAAAAAAAATACAGAGTTATTAAACATTTATCTTAGAATTTCAACACATTAAACATACCGTAGTCTGCCTCATAGTGCTCTCGTGACCTTCCCTGTACACCACAGTGCGAAACAACCCTGCCGCGTATGCTTGATGAAGATTATTACTTTATCCCATCGTTTGGACTCCCTGCCTGGGCATAAAGTGACCAATATGTTGATGTCCTCCGCCAGCACAGACACATACACACAAACACACACGCGCTTCCCCAACCCCGCTTATCTCTGGAGCACGTTCGAAAACATTGCCCCAGTTGCAGTTGTGACGCAGTGCAAAATCGTCACATCTTGTGGTACCTTTCCAGTGGGTGAAGGTACATTGAATACAACGGCAGAGGCCTTGTTTGCTGAGGGTTCACAGATAGTATCGCACCGTGTACGCGCGGAGGTCGTCCCCGGGAGACCGCTGCCGTGATTAGCTTCAATTGAAATAAAGGGATTGCTGGAGCACTGTGCAGGCGCTGTTTGTTTACTGTGCGCGCTTGGAAGAATGGTTTGGGCGGGTGGCTGATGCAGTACGTTGAATGGTGTTGTTTTGTTGGCTTTATTTTTTTGTTATGTTGCTCTGCTACTGTTTGCTTTTGATTACACGCCATATCCGGTTGGTACACATGCACTCAAAAGTGCACCGTTTGGTGGATGAGATTTGATGAGCTTTTGGCGGCTACTTTAAATTATATCATAACTAAAATCTGACTTTTCGGTATAAGAGTGTATCAAGTTTTCTTGAATAATACAGCTTAAAGATGCAAGGGCATGCACAGTTTTATTTCCAAAACTGTGTAAAGGATTTGTCATTTCTTTCCATTGCTGCATACCCGTTTTAATTTATTAAAGATACCCTAAAAGGATTAAAATCCCGTTCAACAGAAAATTCTGTCCCCCCCTTTCCCCAGCAATTCTTTTACGAAGATGACAGCAAAATGCAAAACCAAATGTTTTGCAAATGCTCAAATCAGATAACAAATGGAGGGGCCAACCTTTTCTGAGTGTGTTTTTACTGTGCCTTCCATCCCTTCTTGGTATTATTATTCGAACATAAAGTCAGCAGGTAAGAACGTAGAGAATAAAAACAATCTCCCATTTGTAAAACCGAATCACCTGCCCAAAGTGGTCCAGTTATAGGACCAAATGAAAGTGAAATTGAACTCCCAATTCTTCCAATGTTGTATTTTTTTCCTTTCTGAATTTTGTTTTCGGCTTACTCAGGTCAGATTGTGCTGCTGGACATGAAGCCTAAAATTTGTTAAGCCCAGCATATAAAACAATTTATCAACCCTGCAGAACTACTGTGAAGGGGACAGGTTTTCTTGCTCCACGGTAACGCTCTTCTATATCTGTTCCGTCGATGCTTTAGATAGCAAAAAAAACGACCGAAACCCTTCGTAATTCCATCAGTCCGGCGGACCTGCGGGGTCTGTTGCCTCTCCAACTCCTCCCTTCCGTATCCAGCAATGTCCCAGCGGGTCACCAGCCCGGGTGCGGAGGGTGGGATTTTCCATCAAAACGCTCCGTGCACCCGTTTCGTCGCCATTATTTATGACCATAAACTTTCTGACAGCTCGTAAAGTAAGTAAATATATCAAGACACAGGGCCGGATGCGGCCCTGTTCGGTCCGGCCAAGAAGTTCGGCCGCAGCCTTCAATCAAATCGTCCCCCCCCCCCACTAGCACGCAGGCACACACGCACACACGTCATCACTGATGGTGTCTGAGATGGTTTAGGTGGCGAAGCGATTGCAGTTTTCCACTCACCAGTCAGATCCGTGGGGAATAGGGCCAACCCAAACAAGGAACACCCGGGACCCGAACTAAACTGTATACATGTAATCTAAAATAAAAGTTTTACCAAACATGACGGCCACCATTAGGGTGATAGGCGTTCTCGGGAGGCGCTGTGGCGATGAGTTGCAATTTTTCTGTACTACCTTTAATGACGTTTTTCTTTAGTTTCTTGTTTTTTTCTTTTTCCTGCGGACCGATGGAATCTTCCGGGTAAGCCTGATAGATCAAACCAAGTACAATGTTTCCATGCTACAATGCTAATTTTAGGCTCAAGCCTTAAGAAACGCCTCCAAGAAGCGTAGGGCAAAAAGATCGTATCATTGCGGCAACATTAGGCCATTTGGTGCGCTGTGATATTCAACATTGGCGTGGAAAAATTGCCTTCGATGTTCGGGGCGATTCGGACAGCAGCTTGTAAGGGATTACCTACTTTTTTCTCTCCTTCCTACCGTTTCGGAGTTCGCCACAGTCATGAGCGCCACAATCCATTTCCCTTTCCGAGTTGGGTTTTGTTTCGCTTTCTATAGGCAGCTCCACAGTAGTTAACAAATTACAAGCGAACGGCACAATGAATTGAAGGCTATGGACAGGGACACAGCGCCACCGAAGTGTGGCTGATTGTGCTGGAACCCTTCATCGACTGGTTTCGAAGCAGGTAGCGCATGCTATCACTTTCCTTTACATTGTAACCACTCACGAATATGAAAGCGTACCCATTGCCCACGGCACGACTCCCGCAACAATGACAACTTTCGTGACGGTGACTGTTAATGCGCGGGCCTGGACGGGCCGTGACGGCACGAATGTGCCACTCCGGCTCACTAATGGAGTACTGCATTGACAGCTACTTAAGGATTTGCGTTCGGCAGTGATAACGAGCTTGTCTAGCAAGTACGGAGATATACACTATCGCGCCGAGGGACGCATATCTAGCGTGTTTGAAGGCAGTGTGGCCTAATGCGACTGACGGGCCGGTCGGAATGACTTGTGGAAATGGTAACAAGAGAAGGAGTAGAAAAACGGACATGAAATATCTTGTGCAGGGAGCAAAATCGCAACGAATGTTTTTGGGTGTTATTAATTGCTTTTTGCTTCACAAGGGAGCGTTGGAGGTGTGCTACAGGAACTTTAATTTGATAGTGTGTTGATCAATTTGTATCTACCAGTAAGAGCTACGGGCAGCATTCTATTCGTTAAGAATGTATAAAACCTTACCACGTACTCACATTGTTCTTATCTTACCCAATTTCATCTTTATTGAAGACAAATTTTACACTTCACCTTTAAAGTATCCTAGCATATCTCACCATCATATCACGATTGGAACGCGCCAGTGTAGCAAGAAATAAAAATCTCGTACGACAAGATATATAAACAACCATCTTGCTCGGGAAACCCATCCTCACTCGAAGCAAAAAGTGTGGAGAGCAAAAATATTTGACAAACGATAGAAATCCCTCTAACTCTAGCTCTATTGGAGAAATGAAAAGGTGCTCCGGTCCGGCTGTGGTTTTGACATTCTCTGTGTGGGGGAATTTCTGCTCCGTCCGATTGTCCTCCACTCTCGGTCGCGTTGCTGAATGCATAAACTTGTGCCTTCCACCATTCGTTGTGTAACTTGTCCCACATTCGGGCAGCTCGGGAGTGCGAACTCAGAACTCAGGTCCTTTGCTTTGGAGATGGGTATTTTTTAACATCCTCCAGCAAAAAAAAAACCCAGAAGCACACTTCTTTCCTTCCGGCACGGTATATCTATTGAAGAGGCACGTACCTGAAACGTGTGGTACACAAACAAGTGGATTATTTGCCGGAGGATTTTCCACCACCCACACACACATACACATATTATTCTTTTCGCCCTTCCTTCGCCCTTCCCGAGGAACAGGTTTTCCCTGTTTTCCTCAAAAAGTGTGTTTCCTTTTCTACCAAGCGCGGGTGGAATGTAGTATTTTGGAATCGTTCCGGAAAAAAGCTTGAGCAATAGGATCGACACTTGGAAGCAGGTTTGCACACGGAGGAAAGTTTTGCAAGATATTCCCGGGTCTTTTTCTGCACCCAAAACTCCTTCATATCTTCAATATTTTCTTTGGCATTTTAGTCGAGGGGTTTGGCGAGGTTTACGGATGTATCCGCAGGTTAGTATAACAGGTACAGACGCCACGTGCGAGTGGATTGTGGATCCATAGAAATAAATATTCAACGAAGACGGTGGCACCCGTTTTGTGCCGCTTCCGTGGGCAAACAAATGATGGTTTATTTTTGGTCCGGGGAAGATTCCACGCTCGTCCAGCGTTTGTGAGGGTTCGGTTTTTGTTGCTGGTTATTTTGAAGGGAGCGCAGGAAAACCGACAAACCAAAGGCACCGCGCAAAAGGTTAGAATGTTGTTCCTTCGAGCCGGATAGCGCAGAGAGCGCTCCTGGATTGGAATTTCTAAGCGCAGCGTGTCTCCGTCTCCGTTCGTCACTTTGCTGCACGAAAACGGAACGGTTTTTTGATTTAAATTTTTAAACCAAACTGCCTCAACGGCAGCGTTCCGAGTGCGAGCATCCCCCTTGCTGGGTGAAGCTGGCGCGTGTCCAAACGGAACCTGCAGATAGAGCTGACGAAGCATCAGGAAGAAAACTGGGACGACACTTCCGTGTGCGAAATGTGTGTGTGCGATACATGCGATTGGTATTGATTTTTCTGTCAGGAGTCATTTTTCTTCGCTCGACCTAGACGGCAGTCATGAGATTGTTTTACTTCCGCACTAGTCGGTTTTCGTCGTCTGCAATGTATCTTGCGCGTGCGGACGGGAACGCTGAGGCTGGTGAGGGCCACACTGCTACCCGAAAACGTCAATCGAACGTCGGTTGAAGGTTGAAGGAGCAAATAAATAGACTGATTTACATTTTGATGAGAAAACAGGAAATCGGTTTATTAGCGTGCTGCGGACAGAGAGGGGCAAGGATCTGGGGGCAGGATTGCGTACGTCGTCAGCTGGACCGGATTGGGATGTTTGTTGGGCAGGATGTGCGTTTCAACCGATATGCGGTACAATATGCAATGACAGTTGCTTTCGCACCGCGAATGATTGATTTTTGCGATTTAATTAATATGATAGTGTCGTTGAGGTGTGGTGGAGCAGAAACGGGAACATGTGTTGTCTTATGACAGAAGACGATTCATAGATATTAATTCTAATGCATCCTAAAAAGCTTTAAAGCTCCAGAAATTAACACAAGCAATGCTTTCCATCCTCAAAATCAATCCATTTTTCCCAACTCTTCGGACAGTCACAAATCACACAAACAAGATGTAACGAAAGAATGACAACGATAATGGTTTACCCAAAAGCCTCCGATGTTGGCTGCAGTGGACATGAAATTCATTTAACATTCCAAAACCTCCTTACACAACCTCCGCTAAATGGTTGGTAGATTTCACAATCACCCCAGCCAGTCTACGGCCTGTTGTCTGGACGTCATGAGTCGTTTTGGTACGTGTTTTAGCGTGGATTGCATTTTGTAGCACTTTGCGGCAACAGCAGCAGCAGCTACAAGCCATTGGGCGCGCGTGAATGTTTCGAATGCTTGTGTGGTAGGCAATGTTCGAGCAGACCGATTGTTTTCGTCATGTCCAATTCCACTACCAAATGCTGCGAGTCAGGTCCAAAATCGACCTCATGGAGGCCGGCAGAGAAAACGGGACACGTAATGTCGCATTTTCCCAGCGGCTACGCAACCGGCGCAATGCTCTAACCAGGTCTTGATTCATGCATCCCGGTCCTTCTCCGAAACCTCACCCAGGAGGACAATGAATGCAAAATACAGCATTTTGCACCGCGTCCGAGGATCATGTTGATCATAATAATTTCGTTCAGGCTTCAGGGCAGCCAGCCATCGGGAACATTCCGGACGGTCACTGTCGGCCGGCGGGGCAGACATCGTACCGGAAATTAGCCGCTTTATGCGTGCACGCTTCCCAACGCCGGCCGTTGTTTCGGGGAAGGACGACAGGAGCAGAAGCAGCCCCGGGAGCCGCACAAGCCGTGATAAATAATTGAACTAAATTGGCTCAAAATAGGACACAAACAGCAGCGTTTAAGCATCGGAGCGGAGGACACGGCGGGTTTTTGTGCTGCGGAGGACACAGCCTGGGACGTGGTGCTGATGCTGCTGCCGTTGTTGCTGCTGATGTAGAAAATTTCCCCCGCTCATTATAATGTCAAACCAGCTACGTAGAAAATTCGAGTGCCTGCGCGATGGCTGCGGACAGCTGTGCAAGGTGCACCGCATTTCGAGTGAGGCTGGTTTGTGTGCTTACAAATTATCCATTGGTCATAATTAGAGCAAAGATGTGTTTAGTGGCAGTTTGGGAACATTCGGAGCCGAAAACGTGTCACGAGATAGCCTTCAATAGCCTTGTGCGTACATGCAGCAATGAATAATCAGATAGTTCTGTGACTCAGTGCTTGATGTTTGTATCGGTTTGTGTGAATTAACTGCTCGTGTCAGTATAAAGAGCCAGAAATAGGGACACGATGATCGATGCACACAATTCGTGGTATATTGGTTTAACAGCTCAATATTTTGTGATAATTTTGGATTTGAAGAGATCTAGTAAAACTGTGGTTGTTATATGCTACCTTTTTAAACTTGTTTTATTTGTGCATTTTAATTGGTTTCATTTAATTGTATCTAAAATCCTAGAAAGGAAAAGTTCCTCATTGTGTTACGAGGATTACTTACAGTTCCATACGACTAGTTTATGTATAATAAATGATTTAAAACAAATAAATAATGTATAAATACATTTATAACTTGATTGCAACCATTTCTGAGAAAACTTGTGTATATTTATTAATTTATAGTCCTAATAAGCATATTTTATAGACTTTAAAGGTGTTCGACTTACGTTAATACACGATGTTACAACTTTCATGAAATCGATTCACTCTGAAATGTATGTATGATTAGTTAGGCCTAAACTTATTTTTCCCAATTGCCAATCGTACAATACAACCTACTTAAACATTTATTTTATTTGAATGTAAACCTGTGGTTTTGAAACCTTTTTCATGCGACCCTAACACAGTTTACTATTGAAAATGTGTCTTAAAGAATATGGTATACAGAATTATCTGTATTGCACTTCGCATAAATCATAAATCAATAAATCGTATTACAAATAAAAAAGCAGCTCTCACAAACCTTCATTCGTGTATCAACAACTCTAAAATGTAATATATTTTGAATCTATCATCATTCACCTTCTAATCTAATTTCGTTCTTTTATCTCGATCTTCCTACCTGCAGGTTCATCATCCACTCACACGAAAACAAAACACAAAATGGCCGACCAAGGTCAAGCACCACCGATAACGTCGGCACCGAAGCGCAGCACCGACCATCCACAGTGCTCCGTCGGGATGCCCGCCACCTTCCAACAGCATCTGCACGGTTCGGAATCGTGCAAAAACTCGCCCAATGTGCCCCGCCGCCACGATCCCGCACACCATCTGCCGCACCATGCGGCCGCCCTGCTGCTGCTCGAAAGCGGCTCGCAAAGCGCCAAATCGTCTCCGCTGCCGAACAGGCGGCTCGACAAGCTGCAGGGCGTGATTCGGGATCAGCGATCGACACCGATCGTCGGCCGGCGCGAGGGAAGCGAGATGGAAGCGTTCGATTCGCCGCTCGTCTCGCGCCGCTTTCTGCAGCAGCAACCGTGCGAGTGTGCCGGTGGATCGGCCGTACCGGCCAAGCGTCGGGCCGCGTCCGAGTGTGTGTGCAGCAGTGCGGAGCCACAGGTGATGCGTAAGCGCGTTGATTCGGACTGCGGCAGTACGAGCAGCAGCTGTCTGCGCAAGAACGTAGTGCGTCACAATTTCGGACTTGCCAGCGGTGGCCCAGGCAATGGTGGTGTAAGTTCATGTGAAAATTCTCCCGTTCCGGTGCGTCGTCAGTTTGGGGCTGCGGTAGGGCAGGCGTATCCTGCCTCCCCAGCCAAAAGTGTGCTCGGTGAGCCGGGAGTGTTTTCGTCGCCTGTGCATCGTCCATACCACCATCATGCGGCTTCAGGTGCAGGGTTTCATGGCCCTGCCGGTGGTAGCCCGGCGAAGAGTGTTTTGGGTGAGCCGGGAGTGTTTTCATCACCGGCACGAAGCATTGTCTGTAGCCCACCTGGTGGTGAGCCGAGAGGTGGTGGTGGTGGTGTTGGTGCCGGTGGGGATGGTATGGAAGATACGGATCAAGGTGTTGGTGTTAGTGGGGCAAGTGATGTGCTCGCAGGTGATCAGACAATCGTGTCCGGCTGGTTGAAGTTTCGCGATAACAAGAAGGTAAGTGCAATTTGTTAGGTTAATTGATGCTGCATCACGTCATTCACGCTTGCGATGTAGTTGTCGGGATATTTTGGGGCAATTATATTTAATTGAGCTTCAGTTATGTATAGTTGAACTTACAGAGTTTCTCTAGCCAGCTCAAGACAGTAAGCTTCATTTCCAACCTGTAACATCCCTATTCAACATTGTCAAATGAATGTCGACCGTATACCGAGACACCAATGACAGATCATTCTAGTTCCCATTGTTATTGTTGAAATGTATTTTACGGGTTCGAATTGTTCGCTTCCGATTTTGAGCTGGCTAGTGCATCCTTGTAGGTATTTGCGTCAAACTGTAATACCTTTTTTATAGGAGAGTCAATGGTTCCAAGATAAAGCTGCTCAGGATTCTTACAATTCAAAGACCTCGGTTGTCGAGGATTTTCCTGTTCCATAAATTATGTTGTCCTTCTGAGAGATTTTTACTTGTATGTAATGTTGGCTCTAAAAGCTGAATAAATAATGGATTATACATTTTTATTGCTATATCGTTCTTCTAAGGGATCTGATGATTATCAAGAACTCAGTGTATATACTTTTTTATAATATACTTGTCAACTTCTAGGAAGTATTAAACGAATATGCTACATGGTTAATGATGAAGAAAGTGATGTTTTTGTTAAAATATTTAATTGAGTCATTGTTACTTTCATCCGCTACAACCAAACATAAGGATGTTTAGGTTTTATTCACTAACGATCACTAGACTTAACAAAAATTACAAAATTCTTTTCAAAAACAAGTTTTTTTTATTTCGATAAATGAAAATCTAATCTAATTGAAATATGTTATCATAGATGATTCACTACTTATTGACTCGATTCATCTTTTACGAAGAACAGTGAAACAAGTACAAACATCTTATCAAAGTTATAACATTGAAACGCATTATAACTTACTCTAGGATGTGTTAAAAATTCGCTTAACATGACTCAAAACACGTTCAAAAAGAACTCGTCCCTATTCCCAAGATCTCTGTGAGTATCAGTGCCAGACTTTTCAAATCCATCCCTGTCACAGTCCGCCCATGGCTCGTTTTAAAAAGAAGCAATTTGGAATTAACATCGCTGGTGCTAAATCCAGTGACAACAGTCGCTTTCAATGTCAATGTTTCAGTCCTTTTCAATGCCTTCGGTAGGTGGCTAAAACAAACAACCTTACCGGCATTACCATCTGAGAAACGTGCTACTTACACACTCGTGGCAGTGTGTGTGCCCAACGGCTTCTCCAATCTAATCGTGATAATCCTCCCGGAAAGCTTATACCCGTCAAGCCGGAGGATCCACTGTATGGCAGGTTCCGTGGAAAGCGCGCAATGCGCCGTGGCGCTTTTTGGAAAATGCTTTTGTTTGGAGTACCGTTCATTAGAGCTAATCCTCGCGCCGTCCCGCGCCGTCCTAGTGAGTTCTTCCGAATTCGGTGGCGTTTTAATGAGCTTAGCAAATCAAGGCGCACGATTTGCAGGGTGATGACAGACGCGAGTACAAGGGACGGGTGACTAGGAGTGAGCCTATAATTGCCCGCGAAATGAATTCGTTTGTCAGATCGGGAAGAGGTATTAGTGGGATTTTGTTGATTTTTTGAGCGAGGGTTAACAAAAAGGAAATCATCAAATAGAAATGTTTCTTAATGATTTTTATTTGAATTGACGTTTTTATGCTATATGCCCAAGCTGTACCACCAACCTCTTTTACTGTCGGATAGAAGTATCACTTTTATCTTTTGCAAACCAAACATGGCGTCAGGTTTCGCTTTTCAATGAAAATTTTCACCAATGCCTTTTGCTCCCCTTTTTGCTGTGGAATAAAAAGGTACAGCAAGGCGAAGGTAAAGAAAAGAATCTCCCATTCAATGCCAGCCTCGGAAAGCGTCGGTATGTTGCTTATCCTCTCGAAACTCCGTTCTCGGTGAGGAATGTTGCTGAAGATGGAGGTTGGAAGTTTGTAGGATCCTCCACCCAGAACATTCCGCTCATGCCGTGATGAGTACTTGACATTTCCTCCAGAACCAGACACCAGAGAGTGGTGGTAGCGCTAGACTTCCTTTCTTCAGCTTCTGGCCCAGTCCCCGGCACCTTTGCTGGGGTGCCGTTTTTTCATGCCATTGCTGCTCGAGCGGGAAAGAAAAATTAATCCAATCTAAATGATAAAGTCAGGAATCGGAGCGTTACGAGAAATTTGCGGATCAAAAAACTGCAAAGGTGTGGTGGAGAAGGTTGTTTCGGTTTCGGTGATTAATTATTTTGGTTGACTTTTGCGTTTTCATTACGCCGCAACTGACTGCTGGGAGAGGGTGCCGTGGGAAGATGCGCAAGAACGATGGAATGTTTTGGAGTTGTAGGGCTTTTTTTGTTGCTTCCCTTCTTTCGCTCCCTCTCACTCGCATCTTTCACTTGTGGCGAGATAGAACGCACTCACAAAAAATACACAACTGTAGCTTCGTTGTATCCGGCGAGCTCATTGTTTGGCGAAGCCTGATAAGTGGAAGCGGTGTACACTCACAATACACATACAAAAAAAAACTTTCCCCCCAAACAGATGGCTCCAGCGTACGACGGTCCTGGAAAGAAGGTTGAATTTTACGCTAAAATTCTTCAAATTACTTCAGTGTGTGGAAACGGCAAAAGGGACAAGGGCAGAGCAACAAAAAAAAAGAACACACTTTGGATGGGAAAAGAAAGAAGTCCTAACGATGCCTTATCCGCATCATGTCCAACGACGTGACGCGTTGGACGATGGAGCCCGGTGATGGAGCTGAAAATAATTTGATGAAGAAGAATATGTTCGAACTGTCAACACGGAACAAAGCAGTCGTGCAGCGAGGAAGATAAGAGAAGGCTCCTCCTACACACGATACGGATGGAGGGAGGGGTGCTTGTCTCTTGATGGTTGAATGTAGGTTAGCTAATGAATTTTCACGACAAAGTTGTGTCACTTAAACTACTATGAAGGGAATGTCTTTAATTAGGATTTTTTATACCGTTTGTAGCTTGTAGGCAGACAAAGAGCGAAGCCAAGTTGTTGCCTAAATCATGTATTCGATAGTTTGTTCCTGTAGGCAGTACACTACAGTGACTGTTTCTTAAATAGATGTTTGAAAACTACTTATTGGATTTTGATTGTATTTATTTTATATAACTTAGACATACAGTATGCAATATGAAGTATTAGTATTCCCCAATATAGTTTTCGAATTGTCCCACGATGTATTGCTCATTCTCAATGTTTCTACTGAAACAGTTTACGATTACAGTTCTTCAATTCCTTTTGCCAAATTGAATGTCCAAAAATGAGTTGAACTTTTTGTTATCATTGTTCATTTCGAAGCAACTCCGTGAGCAAGGTTCATTAGCAAGGGTTGACATCATCTCTATGTAAGCTCTAGTATCACATTAGCCCTAGTGATCTTACTAAAAGCACATCAAAAGCATATGTTTTCGAGCACACCACGTGCGATCTGGTGGGTTAAACAGCATACACACACACACCAACCATTGGCCCGAGATCATATCTTTTCCATTAAAAACAGCTAAAAGCGTTCGTTAGTACCAGTTAATAAAATTATACTGCATGCAATAGAATAGCAAACTAACTGTGCTGTGGAAGTGTTGTGAGATGTGGCAGTGCACACACCTGCCTCGCAAGAGAAATCTAATAGTCACTTTGGTCATCGTCATACGAACGCTTGAAATGTGAATTCCACCCAACACACACTCAGTAAAGCTTTCAGCAGTCACACAAAATCTCTATCCGTACGTACGGCCAAACGCACTGCACTTCGATGCATCTGACCGCTTTCGGAAAGGGAAAACAAAATTTTGCCTGAGGATATTTTTACAGCTGCAGTTTTCTCCTCCCCACCCCCATTTTACTCCATTTCCCAGTGATTCCCTATCACCCGTTGCCTTTATTCGAACAGCTGGTGAGCAGAAAGTTGGTGAAATTAGTGTAAAACAAACAGTCCGTCCCAGAAGGGATGAAGCAGGTTTGCTTCGCTCGTGCTCTGGGTCTGTTTATTCGCTGCCTGGTGGGATTGGTCTCGCACTCCGTGACCGGTTGGTAGTCGGTGTGGGTCAGGTCGTTTAATTTTATTTGACTTTTCAGCCATCCTTCGGAGCAAGGACTGGGGTACGTAACATACAAAACCAAACGGGTGCTTTTTTCCTTGTTGTTGTTGTTGTTGCTGTTGCTGAGAGTCGTCCTTTGAGTCCATGAGCGGAGTTGCCAGTGTGCCTTATCGTTCGGGGCCAAACCTCAAGAAGCGCCGGTGACTGTTTAGACATTCCAGTCATGTACGGAGCTACAACCAGCCAGACTGGGCGAATCCAGAAGTAGCAGCAGCCGTGGTGGGCTGGTCTGGGAGTTTTGTGCTGGGAATTTCGTCGTCTACCTCCAGACGGTCATTTTCGATGAGCCGGATTCAATTGGTCCCTTGCGTGATGCATCGTGATGCACTTTCCTCCGACCGGTTCTGGTCCACCACCTGGTATTGCAGGCTCTGGAAGCTCTTTGGTTGCTTGCTGGCCCAAAAAAAAAAACAGAAAGAAAACGTGTTGGAAAAGTTTGCATCTGTGACCACGATAAGGTGGTTCGATTGTGAGGTTTTTTGCCCTCCGTGTGCATGGAGAGGATTAGTGAAGCAAATGCAGCGGGAATTTTGAGACACGCTGCAGTGCGCTGCAGTCGATATGCAGAAGTTATGCTTTCTTAGAAAATGAAGGTTTTTTTACGAAAAAAAGAGGACCATAAAACCAAAAAAAGAAGCGATTCGAACGAAAGCAAAGAGTCAATTCGAATGGAAAACATAACCTCAAACGATCGAATTCCATTTCATTTCTTACATTATCCGATCGGGCGGTTCAGATGCCGTAAGAACCGTGGTCTTCCTGGCGTGCTGAAGCCTTCGCAGTTGTCAGTTTATTTATTCATTTGATGTGCAGTAAGTAGATGTATTACGACCGTAGCTTACGAGACGGGTCCAGACTGTTTTCTTTCCATTCTGAAAGTTCTTCGGAAAGATGAAAACGTAAACCATGCGAGCTTTAAAAAGAACGATCGTCCGTGTTCTTTGCTTTGAAGCAAGGCGGAGTGCCTTATTCTATTGATTTTCTCTGTGGCGCACGAGCCTTTATTTTTACGATGTGTGTGTGTGTGTGTTTGTGTGTCTCTGCAAACATGTTGCAAACGCTGCTGGGTAAGGGGAGGCTCTTTACACAGCGCCAACAGGAATGGAGCGCAAAAACGTGTACATAATCACATATGCAAACGTATGAATAACTTCAAACGGTGACAAGGCGTGTAGTGCGGCCCGGGGAAGTGCGAAGGGGATTCGACCCCCTTTTTTACTTGCCCGTTGCTACGCTCTGTTTGATGCTCAGGCGTAACTCGGACGACTTTTGCAACTTTTTAGCGCTCGGACGAGCCTTGCAAGCAATACCTTTTCGCTTTGGCACGAGGTGGAAGGCGACGTTGGTAAACACATATTAGCGTAATCAGATCCTCACGAGTGCCTGTGCACACACGCACACACAAACGCCTTCACACGAGCGACGTGCTTTTGGCCTTAGTTCAACTTTTTCTTCGTGTGTTTGCTGGGCCAAGACGAACGCGTGATGATCACGTTTTGCTTGGAGGCGCTTAAGCGTGGCTTTTCAAAATGGATTTATTTTCGGAAAATGCTCGGATTACATCTGCGCTTGGGTGGGGTGCAGTTTTTATTTCCTTGCTCGCACTCCTCCGACCGTGTCGTTGTGGAAGAATAATTTGTAAAACTTTATCAACGGTTTGAGTAATACACTGGCTGGCCTGGGTGGGTGAGTAAGAAATATAAGGCCTCGTTAAGGCTAAAGACCTAAGGGCGGAGAAAGATGAGTGAGTTAAGCCGAACATACATGGGCTACAGCGACAGAACACGAAGCATTGGAAGCTTCCTAAAAGTATCAATTTGCTTAAAATGCATGCGACGTACGCGAAAGCAATCACTAACCCCAACCGTGGACGTAGACCTATTCTCGAGCAGAACGATTTCTTTAGATCTTTTTCCGCGTCCGGAGAACAGCAACAGGAAGGCATCTACGAATACGGTTAGCACCGGAGCTAGAAGGGCAAATTCAACTGAAGCAAATCCTTGTTCGGTTTATTCCGGGCAGTTCCATTAGTTTTTATTTTCCACGACCTGTACACAAAACCGGTATTGAGCTTACCCGCACGCAGTATTTATGTGGACATAATAGCCGTAGCCATTCCGAAATTTCCGGCTGCTAACCTGGTGGTACTGTGAGTTTTTTTTATTATAGCCCGTTGATTTCCAACCGATAAAATGGGCTGTCCCGCGCTTACCTAGTTGTGTAGTCTTCTGGTTTCTGGCTTTCTTTTAACGCCGGTTAACCCGTTCGGAAAGCAGGATGCCATGCACTGCAGGACCGGATGAACGATGTAGGTTGAAAGCGAACGAAAGCTATCATCGGATTACCATGATGAAATCCGAGCTTAGCCATCACTTTCAGATTACATTCCGTGTGCCGAGCGTGCCGTACGTGTTTGTTTTCCCCCATTCCTAAGGCACTTTATTTCCCGTGAGCTTTTCATCCATTCAAGAGGATTTTGTTTTCTACCGTTTACGGCTTTCATTGGAGCTTTGGAGAATGGAGCAGCGCACAGTTAAGGGTTTGTTTTCTATTAAGGTAAACTGTACGAACCGTTTTGTTTCTGTAAAAGAAATTCTTTCATATTTACTAGCAAATATACGCCTAAATGTAGGCAATACTGTAATCATTCGTTTCCTTTTAACAGGAATTGATTTAGTCAGGCTCCACCTTTTACATTCGATTGATGAACAATGCTGACAAAAGTATTTTTCATCAAAACTCATCACTCGAATAAAATGTCTCTAGTAATCCGCTCGATGCGACATCATTTATCATGCTGGAATGCTTCGATTCCCGCTGCAAGCCCAATACGCATCGCATCGTTAGTCTGTTAGGTGCCGCGGCAGTGTGCTAGCATTCGTCCATCGCCATCGCCACCCCGGATGCATGCAAGTACCCCCGGCACGGTGTACACATTCTTCGTCACCTTGGCCATCACCTTTCACACGCAGCAAATCGCAATCGCCTGCGGCACTCTCACCGAACGCATGCAGAAATGCAAATCAAATTAATTCATCCACAAAGAATTTACATCGTCCGCAGCGCCGGGCGCATCACCCGATGGCTGCTCTGTTTGCTGGCGCAACCGGGAAATCGAATCTAGGCGTTCGTTGCGTTTCCAATCATCATGGTTCGCATTCGATCGAGCCCCGGAGACAGTTTGGATCGCATCTCATTCTCTCTTTGTACGAGCTAAAGGAAGCGGTGCGTATAGGCTTCAGTCTGGTGTGTAATCCGTTGTCCTCAGGGAGACCCCGTGGGAGTAGTAATCAGAAATGCATTAGAACATTCCGATCACGACCCGGGACCGGTGCTGGCGTTGAAAACATCTCATCGCGCCAATCATCACGACGTGGCGAGGTGGGAGAAGTGGTGGCGCGATAAAACCGAGTGCTATAGCTGACGGGTACTGGGAATACGAAAGGCCGAGATTGAAAGCATCCCTGAAGGAGTACGGGGTTTGTAAAGGTAGGTAGGTAGTATCGAGTGCAGCATCGAAATTTACTGTGCTGTCAAAATCGAGCAAATCAATAGTCTACATCTTTGATTTAATTTATTACAAGAAGTGTGGATGTTGTGTTTAATTTCTACAAGTCAGTAGGTCATTAGGTTTGATTATATGTGGTTTAACTGTATTTTTGTATACGAATGTAAACAACATAAAGAACTTCACCGAAAAACTGTTATTTCATCATTTAATAATTACAGTGTTAACAAGGGTAATTTTCCTATTCATGTCCAGATATAGGTCAAGAAATTCTGGTATGCAGAGATTGGGAGGAAATTTGGTACATCAGTTATTACATAAAAATTGAAAGTTTTCTCAAAACGCTGAAAGAATATAAACAAAACAAATTGTTAGTTAGCAGCTTTTCTAAACCATTTGACAATAAACCACTTTCATCCAACCTTCTAAAAGTATTAAGAAACAGCTGTATTTAGTTTTGGAAAAGCTAATAGTTTAAGATATTTTGGCCTAATCTTGTTATCATTTTTTTAATTATTTTGTACTCTGCATATGTTTTGTTTTCTATTTGAATCATATTGGAATGATAAGCAATTTGGGAAAAGGAATAGCCTTCGACAAAACGTCAAGGTGTGCTATGTTTCTTTAAACTTTAAAAGATAACAAAAGTAAGTAATAACAGCAATGAGCAAGAAAGCAAGTAATAAAAAAGTAATTTTAAAAATAACGAAATTTGACAAATAAAAACCAAACTCAATTTTGAAGGACAAAAACCGTTGGTAACAGTGTAACTCAAAATTGGTTAAACAAAATGCTTGTAATATGGATCCTGAAATCGCTTAGCGCTGTATCTGCCTCCATCGACCAGAATTACGACGTCCTAACGCAACATGGCGTACCGTCGGCGTTGAGCTGGAATATCATTATTGCGTCTAAATTACACATTACGTGCTTACGATTTACTTAGCGATCCGGGTCAATTTACCTCGCAACCCGAGTGTCGATATCGTCCGCCGGCTGAACTTCAACACATAGCGCCCGGGTCCGGTGCAATCGATTGCCACTGCAACCATTATAAATGCATTGTGGCTGCATTATCACTACCACCCCTCCCTGAGCACTCTACTCATGGATGTTGGTGTGGAAACCTCAACCACGAAGCTGATGCACCAACGTCCATGCTGGTGAGGGATGATGGCGATGATTGTGATGATGATGATGATGATGTTATAGAAGAGAACAGACGCACCTACTCACACACACGTACGGTGGTTGCGGTACCCGGTAGAATGGTAATAAAGCGACTAAACTGTACGTGCAGTCAGGTGGAAAATGAAAGTCAACGTCGCAACCTGCATGCGGCTGCAACTGGCACCGCAAAACCGGACGGAAATGTAATTTATTCTCCGATATATTTTCTCAGCAAATTGGAAAATGATAATAATAAAATTCCCGTACCTTTTCCCGTGCGGCTGGACAAGGGTCCTTTGAGGCGATTGCGGCTGCTGGCGTCATGTGGCGGAAGGTGAGCAGGCTGGAATGTTTTTGCTCATGCTCCATGCGGGGG
>SIXB01001733.1:0-37205 GCA_007018985.1 Anopheles bwambae | reverse complement strand
TTTAATTATCTATCCAACAATGGCAGTCAGTAAAGACTTTGTTTACTCATGACTACTACGCCGGCTCGCCCCAATTTATTCATATCGCAAGGAAATAAAACTACACATCATTACCGTCATTCACCATCCACAGAAACAAAGCGCAATATATAGCTGCTTGTTATGCCTATCCCAACCACTATCTCTTATCGAACTACATCTAACAAAGAGCAGCAAAAAAAAACAACAACAAAGACCTCAACTTCATTTCACCACACACATACCTGTTCCATCTTATCGTAAATTTCGGAAGCCATTTGCGGTGCTGCTTACTGCTCCGATGCGCTCCGACCGCACTCTAAAACAACCAGTCGGCAACCCAGCCGCGAAGCCCCAAACCACCTGCAAGTGTAGTATTGTATAATTTAATAACCTACAATTAGCATCGTATGATACGGAGCTAATAAATTAGCGAACTTCCAGATATGTTTGCGGAACACCTACAAACGAACGGGCCGGCGTCTCGCCGCGACTAGGCAAAAGGGCTCACCCCCGTTTGGATGGTACTTCACCATCGCCTTTCCACCTTTACATTCGCAGAACAGGGCGTGCGTAGCGTCGCATCGCGCAATAAACAGCCTGGCCTGGCCTCCTACGGAAACGGTTGCCGTGCGGTTACCACTTAACCTTCAACAGCAAACCCCGGGGAAGTTCACGGCATCACCACGCACTGAAAAAGGGCTGACAGGCGGTAGCGGCCAGGCAGGCCGGTTGGAGGTGTGATGTGACCATCGCACAGACCACACACTATTTTAAGTTGACTCTCCGCACAAACAATCTTGCTTGGCAGGTTTTTTTTCCTTTGCTGTTTGTTGCTGCTGCGTGTTTCTGCGCGCTTCATTCCCGCTAGCCCTAGGGTATCTTGTTGTTTTCTTGTTCCTCCCGTTGATCGCTTCCCATCTTCTACGTACGCACTCTTCCCCACGGTCAGCCCTTTTGGTGTGCGGTGCGTAGACGCACTGAAGTGTGCAACTCCCAAAAAAAAAGCCCCCGTCCGCAAAGCGGTGGAGTTTCAATCAGAAGCAAGCCGTAGCAAGCTGCCTGGAGATTGTTAAAGGGAGTACAGGGAGTAGCAAAATAGCAAAAGAGACAGCGAAACCTGGCAACGCTGCACCTAATCTCCCCGGGCACAGCAAAATTGATCGGCTCGAAGATCCGGAACAATGCGGGAGAGGCCAAGAACGGGCAAAGAACAGGTTCGCCAACGCAACCCATTCCACATGCGTATGCGGGGCGGTTTGAGGATCTGGACTTTGTGCCGCTCATTTGTATCTGGCCGATCGTAGTTGGCCTGGGGCGATTTCTCCTGTTTCATATCCGAAACACACACATTCTCTTAACTCTCTCTCTCTCTCTCTCTCTCTCTCTCTCTCTCTCTCTCTCTCTCTCTCTCTCTCTCTCTCTCTCTCTCTCTCTCTGTTTCACCCTTTTGGTTTAAGGAACGCAGTTATGCGTAAACCGACTGCGTGGAACCCTGCGACGATCAACTCAAGCGCTGGAAGCAATTGGGCAGGGTCCTGCCCCAAAAACGGTCACCGATCTTGATCCGAGATCCTCCAGTTCCGATCCTCCATGTACCAATGCTATTTTTTTCTTCTTCCTCTACCAGTTACGCAATATTTCGACCGGCCGTTTCACTGCAAAGCTCCAAAAGAGCTCCAAAAGTGATCGTACCGCCCGAAGACAGCAGCAGCAAAAACGGGGCAAAATTTAATGAAAAATGTGCGTCCACGCAGAACCCGGGCAACCTTTTCCTTCTCTTCCTCCGCCCTTCCTACCTACGTTTATGATCCCCTTTCTGATCGTCTTAACGCAACCAAAATGGACGAAGTGGATTGATAATAAATGTGTGGAATGAAACAAAAAAAAACATGCGTACAGTCGCAACGCGCCACAGATGAAAGAGCGAAGCTAAGAGGAGCATGAAGAGTAGAATACTGAAAAAAAAGCCACCACCCCAACATCATCTAGAATGGGCAGAATCTAATAGTAGAAGTAGGAAGACAAAAAATTGGGCAGCATAGCCTGGCAAAAGACGCTAACGGAGCGCAGAGATACCGATAATAAAACGCCAAAAACGAATTAAATAAATGCTAAAAACCGAAAACCGAGCAGCAGCAGCAGCAGCAGCACCCTTCTATGCCGTTGATTGTCGTCGGAATCGAGAATTCGGCATTCATTAGCGGGCGAGTTAAGCACAGCGGCCGAAAGGGAACAGTTTTGCCCATAACTTGCGGCCCACAACTAGGAACCGATCGGAACTCGCTTCTTAACGCTTCCCCTCCCGAGGATGAGGGTGAGAATCAAAGAACGACTGGGGTAGAGACATTTCACCACCCAATACACCCTCTTTCCCCCCTCCGATGGCATGCAAAAGGTTCTTCATTCGTTCGTACGCACTGCGAACGTGCGATGTGTGTCCCTGCCTGAGCATCTTGCCCTGTTTGTTTTCTTCTTCTTTGACTTCACTGTCCACCACCATCGCGCATTACAGCACACGTGGAGCGTGGCCGGCACCAACCAGTTTTGGGGTGCCCACACCAACCGCGACCTCGGCAGCGATAATCGTGGCTGTAAATTACATATCGCAGCAGCACCAGCAGCAGCAGCAGCGCGATAGCCTTGACTTTGAGCGCGTCGGGTGCTGTGTAGCTGGCTAGTTACAACAGCAATCTAACGCACTGAATCGATCGAGAGAAGTAAAAAAAAAACATGCTCCCACCAACACACACACACACACGTGTAGGTTTGCTTCCTGCCCCTCTCCTGCGGCGATGGCTCCCGGAACACTAGTTTAGCCCTCGACGTATTCGCTGGCGTAGGGCTGAAGGGCTCGCCATTAGTGCGCTCATTAGTATGGGGAAGCGGATGTGAAGCTGTCGCGTCGCTACAGTTGAATGGTACAGTAAAAAGGCATGTTTTAACGCTCTTCACCAGGCGAGTGATGGTTCGGTCTTGCTGTTGACCTCCCAGTGCTTATCAGGGCTGCCAAATCGGTTGAATTTTAAAGAGTTTTATTTTTACAATTTTTACAACCAATGTCTAATTTGTCTTGTTTGTTAGAGTTTGGCAACAAGACATTGCTTTTCGATGCACTGTTTGAAATTGCAAATTATTTAGAATTTGATTCTCTCATAACTCAATAATAGTGGTGCAGTCGTCAACACACATCAAGATACACAACTTTACAACATGCCCGTCGTGGGCTCAAGCCTCATATGGACATTACGCGTAGGACATTACGCCATGTAGAAGAACTACTTGCAATGTATGAATGATTTTTGTCATAGTTTTAAGAAATCGCATACTACTATTATATATTTCTAATACGGGTGCAAATGTCCATTCCGTGTGTACGAAACTGTTTCAATTTAGACATAGGAGATACATTATACAGCAGCAGATAAACAAGAATATATTTGGCATTTTTATTGAATTTATTACATGACAAGTGCCCCGTCGCGCCGATGACGTCAGCATACTTCAATCACTGACTTAAGACTGCGAAAATCATATTTTTAAAATCGGAAACTAAAAAAAAATCTCAATTTTGAAATTATAGAATGGGCCGGTCTCGTAGTACAGTCATCAACTCGTACGACTTAACAACATGCCCGTCATGGGTTCAATCCCCAAATGGACCGTGCCGCCATACGTAGGACTGACTATCCTGCTATGGGGGGAAATTAATTAGTCACTGAAAGCCAAGCCCACAAGTGGTACAGGCAGGCCTTGACCGACAACGGTTGTTGAGCCAAAGAAGAAGAAAGAAAGAATGGGCCAGTATAGTAAAACGTAATTTTACGTAATTTGTCCTTTTATTCTTGTAATATATATGAGAATATGTCTTATTTTGTACTGAATTCAACATTGTTTAAGGAACAAAATTTGAAACATTTTATTTTACTTTAATTTGTGCACAGTTCTTCTATCTTTCCAAAACCACAACCTTACACAATCTGCACCACAAAATCTCTTATCTAAAACTAAACCTAAAGCCTCAACCTAAACAATTTGAGGTTTTACTGGTTGTAAGCGTTATCTTTGCTTAATGAGATAAGACAAACAAAGTATCCTACTTGATACGTAAAAAACAAACAAACATAAAACATAGTGCTTCTCTTATACCCTAATGGTAAATATATCTGTCGGCAATGTTAGATGCATTATCGCGTGTTACAGCTGTTGGTACCTTATGCTGCCACTACCACCACCACCATCATCATCATCATCATCATCATTATTTAGATCGTCCCCGATCTCGTCCAACACGCACTGACCCGGGCCATCCCGGCGGCAAACAAAAACATTAACATTTAAAAATATTTCTCCCCTATCATTGAGTTAACGAAAAATTCTTGCCCGCGCTGCGATTGCAAGCCGCTAGTGGAGGACGGAATAAAACAAAATGACACCACCGCTGGCTCGGCGTAGGCAGACCGCTGCCCCACCGCTTGCTGGTTTCGCTTCCTTCTTCGCAACCTTAAGGCGAGACGCGCACCGGTCAACGAAAAATTTATTGGCACCCAGTTCCAACCTCCCCGTCCATCTCCGTGCACCGCAAAACCTTCGTCACTCTAGGCCATCGATGCGAGGTGCGTATGGTCGGCACGCAAAACTCACGCATACGCAACCCCGGGGCCCCGAGCGCAGCACAGATGTGCCGCTGCAAAACCACGACCACTCCGTGGCACCGAAAGTGGAAACGAAAAAAAGCCAAAAAAAAAGCAATCCCCAAGCGGACATAAGAAACGCACACGCACGCACCCTGTCCGGTGGTTGGCTTCACGCACCACCCGCTCACCAATGCGCGCGTTGAGAAAACGCAATCTCTCAAGCGAGCGCAAGGCGGAGGACGCGCAACTCCGCGCGCACAGCGCGCTCTTGTCGCGCTCGGTTCAAGATGTTTTACTAATCAGCTTGGGACGGGGTTCAGAAAAAAAAATCGATGATGGAGAGACTGCCAGCAGCGGGAGTGAACCGGTAGGCGCGACGGTGGCCGTTGCGTACGGTGCGTAAGTGTGCGTAGAGCCGAGCCGTCGTCGTGTGCGTACCATTTGGCGTCCGAAACTCGCGACCCGAACCCCAAACCCAGGCCAATTTGCCCAATTTGCGGGGCCACCAGGCAGCGAACTGCAGATCTTATGTCGTTTCTCTTGCTCTGCCGATTGCTTGGCCTCTCCCCTGGCCGTGCTTCTTTCCGGTCGCTGGTCCAACTGCTTCGCTAGGCGTCCCCGCCTGGGGTGCAAACTATTGCCCGTGTGCGGTGCGTGCGGCTTTGCGGTGCGTAGGAATGTGCGTGTTTGCGGCATGGCCTCGGAGGTAGAGAAGGGAAACGAATGCGATCATAGGCGATCGTCGCTCGCGAACAAAGGATAGACGCATCGCAACGCATAGGCGCGCCTTAGAAATAAAACCTAGTGTCTGCTTAGATCACATGCAGAAATGAAGAAAAAGAAGACGGCTATGGCGAACGAAGCAGCAAACCAGTCCCTATCCTATTTCGGCAAATGATTTTCGTAACGCAGGTTGCTTTGATGGATCCTAACGTTTATGGGGAGGACAGATCTACAATATACAACAAAAAACCCAGCTTAAAAACTCGTGTCCGTGGTCCACTGCGGGATCGGTGCAGGGGTTGTGGGGCGTAAAGTCACTTGACAGGTTTAGGTGATGTTCTGGCTAGTTTTTACTTCTCGCCAAACGTGATCTTCTAGGCGTCCCTAGGCAACTGGCTGCTGTGTGTTGCGCTAGGGACAGATAAACGAACATTGGACCTCTCGGGTAACGCTTGTCGCGTGGAAACCTTCGTGTTAGAAGCGCTCGATTAAAACGAATCGATAGCCCTAATTTCGAGTGATTTATGATGTAATGCGGGAAGGTTTCAGATACATTCTTGGGGTTTAAAAGCTAAACGAGATCTAAGAGAACCATTTCGATAGAGGTCGTTTGTAGTGTGTTTCACGCATTCTATTATACTGCAGTAGTTGTAGATGCTAAATTCCTGATAGGGCACAACTATAATATAATGAACATCAAAACTGTGAATTTTATATCGAATTTTATTTATGTCTCCTGAGGACGCTGTTGTATAGTAGGCATCAGTAGATTGACTTTTATATGTCTAATTGATACAAGCTGTGATACCTTGATTTCCAAACGGTAACATTCGGGATTTTGACAACTTCTGAAGATGACTTAGATTTAAAATCCCCAAGAGAACGCGAAATAGGCTGAAGATTAACAAAGTATTATCATATTACTCTGAGGGATTCTTGGGTAATGATCACATCAAAAATAAGGTAGCCAAATGATACGACAATACGTATATACAAGATCTTGACGTTTGATCCTAATTGTTAACCTACCTTAGATTGTAACACGTGGTTTGTTGAAAATTTCATAACAAGATGTTCAAGGACGTCGATGAGAGCAATTTAAGAGTATGTCTAGACTATTGCAGGGTTGCTAGTCATGCATCTTGTACAAAAAAAGACTAGATCTTGAACATTTCCTGTACATTAGCACAACAGTAGATGCACATAGACACCAATATACGTAAATCTAGCCAATGTCTCTACAACCAGGAAGTTGAGAAATAATAAAGAAATAACCTTCAACCATGGGTGCTGTTCCGTGTACAAACCACCATGACCAGACTGCATACTGTACCCCATGGTCAATATTCGTGCATTGTCTCGAAGGAGCTATATTGGGGAGTATCTACATTCAACAACCAAAAACAAACAAAAACTCCTCCAATCTTCTTCTTCATACGGCGACAGAGGAAGGAAACCGTTTCTAACTGATTGAGCCTTGAATTTTCAACTCTCCTATCACACTAACACATGCGATCGAGTCATACGGCAGTGTTTCGTGCGGGTACAACTACGAATGCACGGTTTTGCAGCTGCCATCTGCAGTGCGAACCACTCTCTGTATAGTTGGAGCTGTGGACACGCTATTGAGTTGAATACAAGACCCCATAGCTCTTGCAAGCGAACCGTATTTCATATGCTCAAGAGTTTACCCAGAATCAAGAAGTTCCGAGATTCATTCGATGTCATATATTTGAATAAGAGTTTCAAGGTTTTTTTGAATACATTTTTATTGGAGCACACTATCACGGCAACGCTGCATCACATCAAGCAGTACTCGCTGCTCATAGTGGGGTTTGTGACTCTCGCAGCTCGTCACACAATACACGTACGCATTTGGGGTACGAACCGCTTTTTTTGGTGCGGGGGGGGGGAGCTCTTAAGACTGTGTAAGTGCGTAGATGCGTGCCCTGGTGCGTACACGCACTCACGCACGATTTGCTGAGTGGCTGGGCGAGTTCCGTTCGGCTGCTCAGCGAGTGGCAAGAGCTCGGAAACTCAACTCTATCAATTCAGAGCGGCTCAGTGTGGCTAAACCGTGCCGTGGTAGACTGTGGTTGTAAGAGCGAACCTTTGCTTTTGCTTAGATTTTACACGAATTCCAGCTAGACGAAAGACTTGTCTATTGAAATGTTTTGTAAAATTTCATCCACACTGCACGTGCAAACACAGCATTGCGAGGTACTGTGAGGCTCCTGAATAGCTAAGTCCAGGGGGTAATTTCATGAATTCTACGCTCGCAGTGCTGCCGGCCATGATGTCGGCGTGGCTTAGCCACTGTTAGCTATTGCACTGTTGCCAACTGTACATGCCGAAGCTAGGCGATGCGACGTCAACTGCAAAAAATGGCATTCGGTGGAGTCATCACCCCTAGCTTCCCGTCGTCCAAATGTGAGGTTGTTTGTTGGATTTGCAGGACGGTTTGGTGATGTTTTCGGGTTGGTTCATGGGGAATAGGAGCTGAGGATGGGGTCGAGTTTGGGGGGAGGCTGATGAAGTGTCTATGGTGGGGAGCATTTTTAACCTTGAAAAATGTTTCACACACACCATTAAAGGCCCTGTCAGTGCTGCACGACGACAACGGTTGGAGCGTTCACTAGCCAACGGAGCACATTTTTCGAAAAACAACTTGCATGGCTACGCGGTTTGGAGCGCGGACGGCTCTGGCCAAAGTGCGCCATACTGCACATGCAGGGTGACCATGCGAGACCAGGAGGTAAGGGGTGGATGGAAGATGTGGTTCCAGTGTGTGTCTTCCGCAAGTTTTTGTGTGACTTTGGCCGGACAGAATCGTGGAGCCATTGTGAATGACGTTAGAAGTCATTTGATTTCCTGCACACAAATAGGCTGGCGATGACTTCAGGTGGTGCAGGGTGTTTCGGGGGAAGTTGGAGAGCTACGAGTGAGGGGAAGGAACTGACATTTGTGTACACACGCGCCTGCACACGCACTTAGGCAGTTTTCTAATCGCTATATTAGATCGACCGATGACTCGGACCCACGTATACAGTGATCCGATGTACTTTTGGCGCAACATGTGAGTTCTCGGAGTTTTGCCGTTGGGGGGCCCCATCCCATCTCGGCGGCAGGAGGTATTGGATGGAGGCTAGCAGCTGGGGAATGGGGGGTTGAGCTGCTGTTGAAGCATACTGCGTAAACTAGATGTGTTGGTGCGTACGTGGGTCTTTTAGATGCGTTCAAATGGAGATTTCAGGCCCGTTGAGTTGGTGGAGGTACCAACCGTGGACCGTGGGTTTTTGGGGATGGTGTTTGCGTTAGTATTGGTAGTAACTTTCGGGTGTTGCTCTGAAATCAGCCGAAAATAATAACCCATGACACTGCTGCAATTAGCGCATTGTGGTGGTGTTTTCAAGGTCATAGATAACTTCGGATGTATAACGATGCCTTTCCTGTTTCTATGTGAGGGTTTTGTCTAATTTTTCGACGAGTGGCGTTTGTAGCTGGCAACAACAAATTTGATAGATTTTTGCTGAATGTTTGATTCGTTTTTACATCTTATGTAAAAAACCCAACGATCTTACATAACAATACTCAGAAAACTTCGAAACATTTAATATTACTACTTCATATATCCCCAAAACCTAAATTGGTTATTCTTAAAATATCTTCAATATCTTCAATACGTCTAAACAACGTACATGATCTTCTAGAAATTTCTTTGGCATAAATTGTACACATAATCAGACATTTAATTCAGTATCAAATTATTTAACCAAACTTGTTAACTTTTGGCCTCTGAGGCAATGATACCTTTACACTGTACATACACGCAAATATAATATATGGACCTTGATAAGCGAATTAAGACATTGGACAATAGACTATATAATTTAAGAAACTTGTTTTGTATTTACTGTTCACAATTTCAAAGGCTTTGGATATATATTGTAAGAATATTGTACTTTAGATAAAATAAGATCTATTCCAAAAATGTCTCTGCATCGTATTTTTGTACAGTTTATTCGACGCAATAATCAACGCTGCGAGGCGATTGCGCAGCACACATGTAAAGCGACGCAGCTGCAGACAACAAAATCCCCGTGCTCGCTACAACATTCGGTCCCAGTAACCCTGTATACGATGTGCGCCAGCTCTGCAGCGTGCTCGCTGCGCTAGCTCGCCTGCTAGCTGAATGTCTGCACACGCAGCTATGACCGTGGCCAAAAACAACAGCTAACCAGCGGCCTCCTTTGATGTCCCTCCCGTGGTGGTCGTCCCGGTGCAAATGCGTGTGGGAACGCATTTTATTTTTAAACCCCTGTAGGCAGAGGCAGTGCGTTAGCGAGTGCGTACCGTTTTTAACGCGAACGCAAGCGCACCGCGCATCAATTCAAGGTCAGTGGTCGGATGACCGTCCCAGGGTCAATGTGATTTGGATGGTGATACTTTGGTGCTATTGCATCATTGCGTCCAATCCAAGGTGCGTGTGCGTAACTAGAGAGTACGGGTCGATTGGTGTAGGAGCGTTAAACGGTTTGCGCTTGGTTGTTGTCTAGATTTAGACATTTTACGATACCAAAGACGCTTCAAATATGACAAATCTTGTATTATAGTTCAAATGTGGTTAGTATTGGAACCTTACAACAGCAAAATAGGATAGTTCCAAAAACCTGTCGACATTTGCATTAGGAATTGTTGAGAGAGAGGAAAAGAGTTGGGAAAAAGAGAGAATAGTTGTAAGAAAATAGGATCGTACATTATTTATCCAATTCGTTTTCTAGCTGTATAATACCTGTATCTAGCTACTTAGTAATTGATGAAAACTTCTTCTTTCATCTTCCATGGACTACCAACAGCTATGCTATGACACCATATCTAATGAGTTGATCATGTCATGGGAATGAAGAATCATTACAGGTTCTCCAACCGTTTTTCGCTACAACTCTTTAACTGTAGTCACTTGTTGCCACTAGTCACATAAGTGGCTGACTAGCTTGGCTATGTATCACTTGCATGGTTTAACCACAGTTAGTCATCAATACTGGACAAAGAGCTCGATCCAGACGAGGTTTGAATCCAAAGACTTCATATCCAACGACTTTATATCTTACTTAACTTTTATCATTATAGTTCAAATTGCAAACATTTGCACGGAAAAAGTGGTTGTGTTTTACCTACGTAATGTCTAGAAATGTTATGATTTCTCTTATGTTTTGAACTTCTTATTTTCCCTACTATTCTGAGGATTAAAAGTTAATGATCTTTTCCAAAATTAAATTATTGCAAAGAGTTAAACACACAACATCCAAATTCATGGTGATAAAAGCCACTCAATCATTGCAAGAACTATCTGCTCATCTCAATTTGACTGCAAATCGAATCAACAGATTTTATCTAGTGAGCAACGTGATACGATAAGGAAATTTGATTCATCAGCACCTTGACCAAGACTCATCAAAACTTGTTGTTTGCGCACGACTTACCAGTGGAATGAGCTACCTCCCCCAGAGTTTTATGTCCATTAATTCAATATTTATTGTCATCATAATCATCCCTACGCAACACGTACGCAGGCAACCCTCCGGTAATGGAATGTCAAAGGGAAGAATATCGAGCACACACTGCGGTGCTCCGATAAGTTCATGGTCAGGGTTATAGTTTGGCAAAGTGGCTTGGCTTAAATAAAAAGCAGAGTAATAACAATCCCCAACTACGTACATAAAGCGATTCCATGGAGGTTTGATTTTTGTCCCTCCTCCTCGTACGCTTCCTCTATATGTGCTGGAATTTCAATGCGGCGGCATTTAAGCAAACGGCCACCCCTGATTCTACGCACCATTTTCCCTGTGCAACTATATCTGCCAGTTCAAGGCTACTCCATGCACTACCGGAACGGCACTAAATTTTTTCACCGAGGGTATTGGCTTCGCCCGGGCAGTAGTAATTTGACATCCCCGGGGCAACGGGACAACAGGGCAACGGGAGGGGTTCACATTTCTTCACCAGCATCCATGGCCCATCCATCGTACGCCCACTGCCCGTGCTGTCGGAACATATTTCACGCACTATAAGTAAGAAGCACATTAAACGCATCGCAAACGGCCTTCTGCTGCCCTATTGTGTATTATCCTGGCTGAAAAGGATGTGATGAAAAGCGTACGAACAGCAGAGAAGAGCAGAGCACAACGCCTTCCCCCTTTTAGACCATCCCTCGCCATGGAGTGTTCCCGCTCTTGTAATGAAATGATTGAGCAGAGGAAAAAAAAACGGGGAAACGGAGTGCGCTCTGCCGGGTCACTAACCAACTGACCTTGAACTGACAGGTTGCAAGGAGCAATGACCAAGGGAAGGATGTTTGTGCGCGGGTAGGCGGGTAGGCAATCTCATCAAGAAGGCGGCGTCGAAAACGCACCGCACAGAAATCATACGCAACAAAAGACATTTATGTCGCGACCATGGCAACGGCGTTCGAGATCAGAAGAGAGCGCAATAACAACGCACACACAAAAAAAAACATCCACTCGAGAGACGCACACACACACGTGGAAGGAAGGAACCTGTAAGCAGTATATAGACCGCGTTTTGCGCCACATTCACTTCATGTGCTGAACGTTTAAGATATTTGCAAACAAAAGGGCAGTTTGTTTTCGCTTTTTTGCCGCAAACCATCCTTTGCCAAACGTGTCGCCCGAGTGCTTACTGGCACACTTTTGTCGGTTTTCCATCACTTTTCCAGCTGGTTTGGTTAATTCGGTCGCTGTACTTTGTGCGCAATAGAAAGGATAGTCCCTAGAGAGATAGCAAGAGACAAGAGACAAACAAAACAACTAACTCATACGCACCGAATAGCATTTCCTTTGCTTGCTTCCCCTGCTGGTAGGTTGGTATGGAATGCAAAATGCTTTCTTAGCGTCATTATCCTGTCCTGCCACCGGCAAATTTGCTTCGCACGCACATCGCTGCTGCCACTGCTTGGTAGATTACATTTCCTGTTTTTGTGAGCGGTGCGCCATCTTCATGGCGGTTCGTTTTGTTCTAACGGCCTTGATGGGTAATGTTGTTTTTTTTTTGTTACAGGTCTTCATGATGATGTGAGACCGATCTTTGTGTCTTCTTTTTGTGTTGTCTTCCTTCCTTTCATACGGCCGGAATGCGTACACTTTCTTCATCTAGGACGTTCTTCATTGTTTGCATCGCAATTTCTCATGGGAATGGTAAACCTTTCATAGCGTTTAGTTTTGGCCCGTTTTTGTTTCGTGATGTATGAATATAAATGCACAAATAACACATACTCAGGTGATCTTCATTTCTTTTCCGTAAAACACAGACGAGTGGGTTAAGCGATGGTGTACAACATTGTTCTCCAATAAGCCTTCAACTATTATTGAATATTTCGCAAAGGCAGCATTTTTGATGTTGTAAGTCTAGGATTTGACCTAGCTAACTATCAAACATTTCACAACTCAGTATAGAACTCCTTTCAAATTTAACAAAGGTCCTGTTCTTCTGTCTGGGGCAGTCTCGTGGTACAGTCGTCGACACTTACAACTTAACAACATGCCCGTCACGGGTTCAAACCTAAAATGGACCGTCCCTCCGTAGCAAGGAATGATTCAGCCGTACCGGCGAACTCGTTCGTCGAAGAACGTTCGTCGCTCATGAGTGGACAGGGTTGTACCACTAGGTCAGGCAGTACAAAATCTATACGGTTATCTAATTTTTCTATCTAGAGGGCTATGAAATGAGTGAAAATGAGCGTCGCGGCGAACGTTCCCAGGAACGAACGAGTTCGCCGGTACGGCTGATTATCTGACTGCGTGATATTAAATAAGTCTCGAAAGCCTGACCGACTTGTGCGCTTAGGACGTTACGTCAAGTAAAACGAAGAAGATGAAAATAAGAAGAAGAAGAAGATTAAGAAGAAGAAGAAGAAGAAGAAGAAGAAGAAGAAGAAGAAGAAGAAGAAGAAGAAGAAGAAGAAGAAGAAGAAGAAGAAGAAGAAGAAGAAGAAGAAGAAGAAGAAGAAGAAGAAGAAGAAGAAGAAGAAAAAAAGAAGAAGAAGAAGAAGAAGAAGAGTATAAAGAAAAATGATACCAAATAACAAATCATGCTCCTGAAGATTCTTCAGATTTTAAACTTCTTAGGCTTTTTCAAGGTTTCATCAAAGAAAAGTATCTAAACATGCATTTATATACACACGGACAGTGTTTCAGCTTGAGACCTTCTTTTTTGCGTCTTCATGTTATGATCCATACCAAAATTCCTTGTCATTATTTATTAGATTGCAAAATGTAATTTCAACATAAGTTTGGATGACATTAAAGGACATTAAAAATAGATATTTGGAGTTGACTTATTGGCTAAAAAATGTATGACACAATGTTGCATATGTATCAGGACATCGAACGAGGTCTTGGATCAACTTAAACAACAAAATTTTGTAAACAGTTGTGTCCTTTTCGATACCCTATGCTCCTGACTGTAGCTCCAACATTGGCTTCGTTACTCCAGCGTATACGCGTAAAAGGAATTAAAGTGTTTTAATATCATTTCAACTCGTATTGATTCATTCCATTATGTCTGCAAACTACCCCTTGACTAAACACCTTCAGTGCTGTCCCCATAGGAGCTCCATCCAGCACGTATGTCCTGGCGTATCGATGCGTTATACTCGCGTCCACACTGAACACCACTGTGCACAGGTATGACGAGCAGCCTTACGTTATCAGGTTTCAGGTTGGCTCTTGTAAAATTTATTTTTTCCCCATTGCAGAGTGTACCTAAAACTGCCGTTCCCTCAATGTTTCACCTTCCCCGCCAACACTCAATCACATCCTGTGCGTATGTGTCACTTCTGGTGGTCCCTTCACAAATAAAGCACTCGTTTCACCCTCGCCCATCGCGAATGCTTCCGCTTGTGGGAGGGTTGTCTTTTCTGTTTCAGAGCAACAAAAAAAAAAAAACGGTCAAAAAGAGAGGCAAAAAAAGGACAACAAAAAAACCCTGGCACAGGTAAAGTACCACTCCTACGGCGGCACCAGCGGTACGGCCAGGAACGCACTGGTGCGAGTTTTCAATTAAGATGACAAACGCGAACGCAACTAGACGAGCTAGCTAGTTCTTGCCATCTCCCTAAACCCTTCTCTCCCCCTTTGCCCATTGAGCGACACGCGGGAAGCCCTCCGTTTTGCAGGTCGAGTGATTTGATGTGATTTTCGATTTTCGTGTTTCGAGCATGGATCGCGCGCAGCGAAAAGTATAAAACACACCATTCCCACCTCGCACACCTCACGGGCACTGGGCGTCTCCATTAGCGTGACCGTATCACAGGGTGTGATTGAGGCGGAAGCTACCGTAACAGGACGTTCCGTGGCAGGGTACAGCCAAAAATCACCTCCCTCCCTGCAGTATCCCTGCAGCACATCAGCGTCGCGAACGATGATTTACGGTCCGAACGCAACAGACAGATCGAACGCAGTTATGAGTTATGGACGGTGATATCTAATCGATGGAAAAGAAGTACAGGTGGCTTCTGGGTCCTGGCAGCGTTTTTTTGCTTCTTTCTTTCTCACCATCATGGCCACCTAATCGATACGTTGAACGAAGGTGAAATAAAAATGGGGAACGTGGGAAGAGGGTAGGGCTAGTGGAAGAAGGGAAGCTAAATTCAATTTCAACCGCTGGCGCATGGGGTGATGGGTGATATTTCAAAGAGCATATTTCACGTAACGAGCCGTACGCATGAAGCATGAAAAGTGCAGTATCATGAAATTCCCTTGCAATCTATGTGTCTGTATGTGTGTGCTGCTAGCCTGCACGTTTGCTTCAACGAACCAATTTCCAGGATAGGAGTTTTATCAATAACGTTGCGATAGCGTTCAACGGCAGCATGGTTTTGGTGCGGCTTTTAATGAAATTGTACAGGCAATTGTATGCATTTAAGCTTTTTTTGTGCTCCTGTTGAGGCGAGTTATTAAAACTGTTTTCTTCTTGAAAGAAAAGGTGACACAGATGAGTCAATTACTTACTATACTTAGTACGTTTTTATTCTAATGTATGATTACTGTTGAATTCGTTGCTTACTGATTCATCCTCTTTCTATCTACGATTAGCTCCCAAAGCTCTAAAAAAAATCTTTTTAAGCAATCTAACACAAACAAGCAACATATAATTGATCCAGAATTGCAAACTACATTATCAAACGTGTGAGTATCTACTTTATTTGTCGTTTTTGTAAATGTTTTTTTTTTAAATCTTATACAATTTCTGATAACGTTTAGACTGTCTGTATTCAAAATTATACTATTTTTTACGACTTAAAGAGTTGTTGGTGGCTGATCAAATTCAGGGTTTGCAATTCATATTTTAAATTCAGTTAAAACATAAGCTTTAAGGAGACATGATCTGATATGCATCACTTCTAGGTACGACTTTGAGATATCAATCATACACCCAGTTGAGGACATTCAAACAGAATTGTACTCATTTTACTTATTATTAAGGGTTTCCAGTTAGGCAGACGTGAAGCAATTGAGCATGTGCCATTTGCACTTATGATACTTTATTATAGTATGAAGGAAACAAAAAGGAAACAGTTTGCGCCCCTTACATGCTATGACAAAAATATTTTTCTACCTTAAAAAAGGACCATAAGGTATTTAAAAAAAAGAAGGTTTCATCATACGGACGCTTCCAAAACGCGCTACGACCGCCATAAACTTCTTTGTTAGCGACTCACGCACTTTTTTTTTACCCTCGCCTGCCACCGCTCGAGAAGGATATGTATAGCTGCACGCATCGGTCAGATCAAAGAACAACAGTTCCTTTAGAAAAAGGGATTCATTTTCAAGTTAAAAAAAAATAGAAGCCCCCATACGCACAATCATCACTACTCAAAGGGGTAACCTTAAACATAAATTGGTTGGCGCCAGGTAAGCTTAGGGGACTGACGTCCATATAGACTACAGCAACATTGTGCGTACCGGGTAGGGGATTGCGTTATGGGTGCGCAAAAGCTACCATCCACTTCCCGTTTTGTCCCCAACCAGTGCTGTGTCTCGATCGATCGAGAAGATAGAAAAGAGACGGTCAATTCCTAGAACAGCAAGCAGTCGTGTCTAGTCAACAATAACAACAACAACAACATCACCGAATGGTCCGCACGCATCTGCACTGATGCCGACTGGTAACAATAAAAACCACATGTTAATTAGCTGCACGGCTCAAACCATAAAGCGGGTTTTAATCGAATGGCGTCCGAAGAAAAACAAAGCAAGAGCAGGCTGAATGTTCAAAATATGCTAAACACACATTTGCCGATTCTTAATGGAAGCTCGCTGTTTGGTTCTATGGACAGTGAGGGGGGGACAACACAAGACATTGTCGGATGAGCCGTACACAGTGAACCAACGTGAATGCGCCTTCGAGAAGAGGCTTGCAACGCCATACGCACATGCCTTGAATACCCAAACCGAAGGCGGTTCGACCTACGAAAGGAATAGTTTCTCTGTGGCTATGCTTCTATTGTCGTGCTCTCAGTAGCATAGGATCGATCACGCAACGTTACGCAAAATGCGTGTGTAAAATGTGTCTGTTTTTTTGTTGCGTGTATGCCTCTCCATCCCAAAGGTTATTGAACTGTAAAAGACGATCGTAATAAATCTTATACCACCCGGGTCAGGATCTGAAGCTGATCCTTTTGATCGCACACACTCGCATGCCCTGCTGGCCGTGGTGCGTTTGCCTTGATCGGTAGATTATTTTTCTACCCTGCCCAAGGAAGCCCTTGCTAAACTTCCCCCGCCCAAGCGCAACAAGATGAGACGCGCGTCAATCGATCAAAATGTCGGTGGTTGGCTTCATTTAGGGGGCTGTTTTTTTTTCGTCTTCTTTTTTTTTCATTACAGTACGGCTTGTCCCACGGCGATAGTTAACCTTGTGAGGTTCCTACACCTGAGAAGCCTTCGATGATCCACCGCCTAAACGATATCCATCCTAGAGGGTTCACGCGGTGCGTAATTTTGTGCGTTGTCCCTCCAAACCCTGTCCCTGTTCGGGAAAGGGGTGACGATCTGAGACAAAGCGAAAGGGTTAAGATTTCCTGGAACCTGGCGCTGGCCCTAGAAACGGTGGAGGTAGCGAATGCGAAGCTTAGGGGTTTAAAAAAACACCAGCCCAACATATACGCATTTTACGAAACCCTTTTTACCTTTGGTAGAGTTTGGTTCCTGGAATTGAAAGTGGCGAAAGGGGTCGTAAGCGGTACGCGTGTAGCTGTGTGCAATAGTTTGCAGAAGACAGTGTTTTTATCCTGCTTCAAATGTTGTCTGCTGCTTGGCACGTGAATATATTTTGAATTTTGTTTATATATTCAAATTATTTATCAACAAAATACTCATCGGTGATGATAACAAATGTTGTTTATTTAACTATTTTCTATGCGACAAGTTGTTTAAAAAAACATAATAGTCAAGGAATAAGTACAATATGAAAAACATTTTATTCATTCATTTCATTTCGATTGTGTTGGACTTGAGCAGTTTTATCAACTTTTTTTTTAAATAGATAAGTATTTCCTACCAGTTTATTCAACCTCTGGATGTTTTTGCATCACATCGCAACAAACGATGGCTTTACACATAAAGTTCGTCATACATTGACCGTTCTTGCAAGAAAAAAAAAGAAAGGCTTGTTAAAGCTGCTAAATCACTCAACACAAGAGATCGAAGGTTAGTTAAGTATTTCTGGGTTTTGACATTTGCCTAATGTAGTAGTATATTTAGTACTTTTACTAACAACTTGTCTACACTACATTGCCCTTGTATGAGCTCGAACTGCCTGATCGGGCATATGAATATAATTATAACAATGAGTTTTGCATACAAAGTACAGTGGCCGGCAATATAAAGTGGCCACTACTTACAATTTTACATTTTTTCCATTTTTTCCGTGAAAAATGAGGTTATTGTACTGCTTTATTTTTTGAAACATTGTTCGTGATATGCCTAAGAATGCGCAGTACCATAGCATGACAAAAATGAGAAGTTTGCTTCAAGAAAAAATATTTTTTCCAAAATTGATCAAAATCACTGTGCCAAAATAAAGTGACCACTTTATTCATTCTACAGAAAATATTTTTCTGAACAAATATTACATCAAACTTATAATTTATATGCGTTCCTCTCGCATTCTTTACATGTTCGAGGATCTTTGGCGTATTTTTTCTAATTTTTAAAGGTTTATCTAGTTCTGCACCTAGGTTTTGCATCTGGTTCTTCTCAAGCGTTATCAAGAGCTTTAAATTTAAATTTATTTGTTTGTGACACCAGTTTTATCCACCTTCGTACATAGAATCTACCTCAAATTCTCGATGGAACCAAGATTAAGACTTCATGGAGGACATGCAAGGTGTTTTATACGATACTAGTTGAGAAATGTTTTTTGTATTGATTGTGTGTGTTGAGATGTTAGCCTGTAGGAACATGTTTTTAGTTTTCAAACCCCATTTTTTTAAAAGAAATATCCCAAAGTATTGATGAAGAATGTTAAAAAAGGTATCAGCAATAGTTGTAATTTCGATTCACACCATTTTTTACGCTACTCCTAAAGATAAACACCCCCTAGCTATCACATTGAAATTTTCGTAATTTACTGCCCGTTAGATGTGGCGTCCTTCAACTTCCTCGCCCGAGCTACAGCAATCTAACAAAGCCAATTGGCTTCAATATGATCAAGAACATGCAGATATATCGTTAGATTGTTGAAACACTGGTATTTGGACAGATGAATCAGAATTAGAACTGATGTTCAAAAATAACTAGACGCGATCCAACAAACCTATATGTATGAAGGCTGCAATGTGATGACCAGGGAGGGGTTTTCTATGCGAGGAGTGGGGAGCATGGTATGAATCGACGGCATAATGAAAGCTTATACCTATATAAGCATCCTGTGTGAATTTATCTGTTTTCTGTGAAAAATACGGAGTTAGTAACTAAATTTATGTTACAACAGGAAGACGACTCAAGTTATACACGAATTTTTTTTTTTTTCAATCAAATCGAATAAAACTTCTTTAATGGCTCCCATTTAGTCTTAACTTTAATCCTATCGAGATTTCGTGTGCAAATTTTGATGCAAATGTGGTGAGAATGACGTGATTAGGAAAAACAAAATATGTTAAAGCTCTGAAATACTCCTAGGAAGAACAAATGCCAAATATATGCAAATAAAACAAAATAAATTATGGCAAAGATCCTCGAACATGTAAAGAATGCGAGAGGAACGCATATAAATTATAAGTTTGATGTAATATTTGTTCAGAAAAATATTTTCTGTAGAATGAATAAAGTGGTCACTTTATTTTGGCACAGTGATTTTGATCAATTTTGGAAAAAAATATTTTTCTTGAATCAAACTTCTCATTTTTGTCATGCTATGGTACTGCGCATTCTTAAGCATATCACGAACAATGTTTCAAAAAATAAAGCAGTACAATAACTGCATTTTTCACGGAAAAAATGAAAAAATGTAAAATTGTAAGTAGTGGCCACTTTATATTGCCGGCCACTGTACATGTTGATACAATAACCTTTATGTAAGCCATAACCTATATGAGCATAATGAATTATATGACGATTTTAAATGACATCACACTTTGACTGTAGCAAATTAAACAAAAAAATGACGCACTTTCGATCGCGTGCCATTTTATTCTCCCATACCGTTCACTTCACATTTTATTGCCGTCAACAAAAAAACAAAAAAAAATGAATCCGTTCCGTTGCATACAGACCGTAATGCTGTCCGTGAATTCTAGGAATTGAACCAACCGATAACAAACACATCATCTTCGCGCGTGTACTATTTGCTTGTCGTTGCGCATCTACAGGCAAGCAAAGTACTGTGAAGAAGCGAAAAAAAACACTCTCTTATGAAACGAACAACACACCAAAACCTCCCAAAACGCACCGTGTACGCGCGTGTGTGATCTCGCGGGTCGGCAAAAGATCGGCGTGGTAGTGTGTGAGGGTTTCGCTGCTACCAAAACCACACACATCTACGCACCGAGCTAGGGGGCTGCCGACTGTCCCCCGCGTCCCCTTATGCTACCCCCTTTTCTAATCTTCCGCCACAAACACCGTCGCCGCTCGGAACGCATTCGCGCACCACGAACCAACCAACAAAAAAACGCACACGCACACAGCGAAACGCGTCACGCATTCGGAACGCATTGACGATGATTAGGGCACCCGATGCACGGGTTGGCACGGGGAGGTGTTTAGGAGTAGGATGGCAAAGCGCGCAAGCGGCGGCGGAGGTGCGGACGCCACGAGCAAGTTGACGGCGACGGCCGGTAATAAGTTTCGGCGATGCTGGCGCGGGATTTCGGATGTGGCGAAGGTTGCGGAAATCTCCATCTGCCCGATCGGAATGGGGGGGATATGGAGTAAGAAGCAGGCTGGTTGCTTAGAAATAGAGAACGGAGCAACAAGAAGAGCAAGAATGCGGGAAGAAACAGAACAACGCGGCACACCGCCGAACGCACCAATTGGAGAGTTGGAGCTGCGCGCGCACCACTACGCGTACACGCATACACTTTTGATAACAAAATCGCACGATCTGACTCTCTCCCTTTGCCCCGCTTTGCCATAGGTTAGCATTTCGTCTATTTAACAACCCTGCGTTCCCCCAGCCTTCGTTCCCTTTACGGGGTTCGGGTGTGGTGATGGAGGGTTTGCTACGCGTGTATGCGGTTTGCTGCTTCTTGTGTTGCTGATTCTTACCAGTCTGGTGGTGATTGTGACTTTCTGTTCGCATCGCGCATTCTTCATTTGCAGCAAGCTGCGTTTTCTAATGTCTAAAATGGCTGCGTTCCCCATTTTGGGGACGCGTTGCGTCAACAATCTTGCTTGGGGTGGGAACAACCAACTTGTTATTGCTTGAAGTATTAATATTTAAAATATATCATTTTAATTTCATGAGTTTGTTAACATAACTGCGTACATAACTGTGATGGTTTTTTTTTTATTCAGTAGGAACGGCAACTGTGATGGTTTAATGAAATAAAAATCATTTGAAAAATTAAAAAAATGATTTGAAAACATTAAAAAATATGAGCTAAAGGCTTCATGATACTTTAAATAATCGTAATGTTGAGTAAATTAATTTTACCAATTTAAATATTAAAAGTAGCTAATTTGTTGGTATAGGTTTTTAACTTTCAATATGTAAGTATTTTTTGCGTTTAAACCAAGAGATCGATTACGCGATACGTTTTTTAAACGTTATTTCTATTAAACACTGATGTAACAAACATCATTCCACCGTGTTGCGCCATGTTATTCATTCCTCGAATGTAGCTGCTAATCTGTTTTCTATCCCTTGTTTGGTTGCAGCTAGCAAAACAGGCTTAATTTTGCAACAAGTTCAAGTTCACGCCAGATACTCTTATCAGTTTTGCAAGGATTTTTTTTATTCGCAAATTTTCCCCCCTCTCCTCTAATCGTCATCTAAGCACTACCGTTTCAAAAAAAAAAAAAAACTTCAAAGCAGTAATTCACAAGAGTACATCGACCTATTTGATTCGTGGTGCAACATTTTGTTGGTGTAAAACGCCACCCATACCACAACCGAAGTCGGAGCCTTCCACATTTCACGCAAAAGTGTGTGCCATTTTTTTGTTGTTGTTCTCCTCGCACAATGCATCCCAAACATTAGTGCTAAAAAAGAAAACAAATGCGGGAGGTAAATAAACTCCTCCCCTTCTCCCTGTGGTTGCTGCCAGCGCTCGAAGGTTCCTGTGAAAAACATCCCCCCGAACACAGACGCAGACACATACACAGGCACATTTTTTATCTCTAAACTGAAGTCTAGCTTCTCCTTCCCTTCCCCCCACATACCCACCACAGACTCATGAAGCAAAAAAATCATCCCACCGTTTTCCCTGTAGCGGTCACATATTATTGCGCTTTTGCAGAAATGTAGTCCAAAACCAGCGCGCTGCACTATAATGCGCAGCGAGCTACCCACTACAGTAACATTTTTCTTTGTGTTTAAAAGGCGCACAAAACGATAGAGGGGAGGAGAATCAAAGCTCACGCACATTGCGAAATCGAAACCAAAAAACATGCGAAATACTAGCGCGAAATTTAATTTTCCCCTACAGCTTTTTTGCCGTCTCTCTTCCTCCGTCTCTCTCTCTCTCTCTCTCTCTCTCTTTCGTGTGGATGTTTTTGTGGAACGGAATCGTACAATCGCACCTCATCGTCACATGATGGTAATGGAGGTGGAAGGGGGCTTCCGGATAAATGTGTATGGGTGATAGGGGAAAGGAATTACAGTCCTCTTCTTGGTTCTGTTCTTCTTTCCTTCTAATCACACCTCCCGCTTTTGGCTGGGTGTTGAATGGAAAGACATTCCGGGTGCCAAAGCTGAGGTGATGTACGAGGTCAATGGAAGGGAAGAGTGGAAGAGCTTACAGTGTGATGGGACCGAGGCGAGGGCAGTTACTTTTGTTTGCATTCGGAAAGAGTGCAATCAACCCGACCGAGCTCCCGGTTGAATGACTGATAAGACGACGTTTTTGACCGACCACCCTCTTCCTCACCCTCTCTGGCGATACTTTCCCAACCCTTGATCTCCTGATCTACCGATGCATCCATTCGAATGAAACGATGTTGGTGTTTGTGAACCGATCGATCTTTGCCCAGTTTTTTTTGCGACAGGAAACGTCATTTATTAAAAAAAAATTATGCAATTATTTTCGATATTTTAGGAACTCATCTTTGTGTTATCATATCATAGGAAAAATGGTTAAAAAGTTGAAAAAGGTGCCAACACAACACACAGTGGCTTGTCTTATTGCGCTTTATGCAGAACGACGAAGGTGTGACGGTCAACTCCTAAACAGCAACTCATCCTGAACCGCACGGCAAGACAACAACAAGATTGCAACATTCCTTTTGGTTTATCTTATCTCGATCCTGGGCCCCTGGGGCCAGCAGATTGGCCCCAGACCTTGATTACAGGTGCAAGGAAACAATAGGCTTTACTCATGTGCATTATGATAATGAAAAATACGTGCACCATCGACATGAACGCCACATTGATTCGTTCAACTGTGAAAATACCATTGAAAAAGTAGAGATTTACCATCAAATGCGTGCCAAAGACAAAAAAGGCAAACTACTTCGCTTGCCAACACTGCGTCACCTATTGACAGGGATGACGCAACGCGGGAACAAATAAACAGCGCACCACAGCATGCACACATCATCAAGAGCGGTGTGCTTGAGACCACCCTGCATCGGTGCGGAAGACTTTGCATTTGCTACACATAAAATCATTTTTATTTGTTTAAAAAAAGCCGATATTCTTTTCTTCTCAATATCACACACACACACATTTACTAGCACAAACCGAAGCATAAAATGCGGGAACGCATTTGCGCATCGAAACGCACTGCCACGTAATCTATTAATATACCCGATTCGTTTTTATTTGCTTGCGCGATTAGCGACCCAGCCCTAGAAAAATAGCGGCGCAGCACTGTTTAAACTAGCCATTCGAGCGTTTGCTATGCGTTTCGCTTCAAGTGTATGTAATGTTCAAGATAGAGGAGAAACTGCCGTACAATATTTTCAACAAAAAATGCGTAAATAGGGCCACAAATAACTTTAAACCGTTCGTCCCTGTAACATATTTTTATCCATCGTTTAGTTACAGCCAACAGCAACAACAACAAAAAAGACCCCAGACAGACCTAGACCTTCTACAGGTTCGCTGATCAACCTGTTTGATGGTGCTGTGCTGGTGCAACTAACACCACCATACCCGCCAACTGGTTTCCCAGTGCGTCGATCGTACCGGTTACGCATGATCGTACACGCACCGCGACCGAAGCGTTTCTACACAGCTGCGTTCGAAGGAACGCTCTTTTGCTTTCGCTTCTTTGCGGTTTTTTTTTTGTGGTATGTTTTCCGCTTTGCTTACCCAGCACGCTCTCTAGCAAGGTGTAGTTAGCGAACTGTAAGGTGGAATGAAATGTGCGTTTTGCTAGCAAAGCATCAAGTAGCATGCCCACTTTCAAGCCCATGTTGGCAGCTAGGGTACCACAGACGAATCAGCTGCAGGCGCGAAGGTCAACGGAAACCGCCATGAACCACTTACTGTCAATCGGGTGGTAAATTAAATCGACAGTCAAATTTATCGAGTGACCTATTTGCTGGCCAACTGTATGAGGCTTTAATTCTTTAGTTTAATTTGACTTGCCAACATGGAACGACTGCAACAAAAATAGGAAACGAACCTCCGTTGCAAGCCACGTCAAAGAGGAAAGAGTAATAAAGGCTTGATAACACGAGCCTGTGAAGCAGTGGTAACATTTATTTCCATTTTTTATACAACTTATTTGTTGATAGTTTTTTTTGCTTCCATAATGCTGAAAAACTAAAAAAAACATTATTTCGAACTTTAAATGGAGACGCCCAGTACTCCAATAAATAAATTAAATTGTTTGCTAATTTAAAATACTTTTGTATATCAAAGTATGATATACTAATGTTTTGTTTTTTTTTTTCATTTAAATTTATTTGATTATTTGATGATTAAAACAATCATTTAGATTTGTTAAATTATTTCATTAGACCATACCATTATACCATTTGATATATTTTCTGTTAATAAAGGACAATATGTACTAAACATTATTATATAAATCCGGAATATTTTTGCCACAAATTTCAAAAAAAAACTAAGAAAAACAAATATTTAATAAAATTATTTCATAGCTTATATCTACTAGCTTACATAGAATCTAACCTAACTAAATTATTTGGCTAAAGCTACCCAAACAATCTACGCTCCGCGGCATTTCCAACCCCAAAAAAAAACTCCCCGTGGGACGCACGATCTGCACGCAATCAGACCACACGCGCAAATGGACCTACGCAAACGCCGGCTAGTCGCGTTTTGCACAATGTCGCGCAACATGCGCACGGTTGTGTTGTTGCGCCGGGCAATGTTGCAGCATAGACAAAAAGTGTTGAATGGATTGGCCAAAAACGACAGCTTGCGCTCTCGTTCACTCCGCTTGCACAAACGGGGTGAGGATGTTTGCGGGGGAGCTAAAAGGGGTTTTGTGGAAGCGCAGGAAGAGTGGATGGCGCAGGCAGTCGTCTATTTCTAATTCGCGCACGCACACGACCTTAACCGCTTGTAGGTACACGGAGGCCCCTTAGCGGCGGGAGGGGCATATGTTTGGCGAGGTTGATTAGAATTTTCGAAACACACCGACACACACAGCTGTTTGTGTGTGTGTGTGCATGTAAGCCGGTTTTTTGGGGAAGTGAACAAAAAAACACCCAACATACACACACATTGGTACATTTTTCTTCACCACAGTGTGGGATGGTTTCGAGCGGAGGTGTTAGAAGAGGCATGAAGAATGGCAAGGGAAGTAGAAACACTGCCAGTGAGGGAGGTAACGAGTAATGGAGGAAATGGTAGGAAACGGGCGTATGAGGGAAGATCTGATGGAAGAATTTGTCTACGACGAAACGTACGGGGACCATGTGAGCTCCTGCTTCTGCTGTGGCTGCTGGTGCCGCTCAGAGAGTGCGTTTGTATGCGTTTGCAAGTTTAGAAGGGTTTTAGAAAGTAATCGTTCCCACCACTCCCTTCCAGAGGACAGTACAGCCGTCCCAATCGTAAGACTGTAAGAATGTGGAGAAAAAACAACCTTTCGGCAACAGCTCCAGAAAAAAAGACAAACTTGCTTTTCGCTCTTCTTACCAACATCGATGATCATTGCACCGCGTTGGGAATGTTTCTGAAACGGAAAGAGAAGGAAACAGACCCACCATAAATGAAATGCCAGCGATACGCAATTAAAATGAGAAAATGAAAAACTAATAGCAGATTATAGTAACGTGTGTAAAATTCATTCATCTTTTATAAACTGAATTATTCTTCTGTAGCTTTTCGTTCGCAAACTGTTACAGCCAAACGCATCTAAGCATTGAGCTTCATTGAGCTCGCTGAGAGTGCAAAACGTTCTCACACCGAAGCAAATCCATCAGCCCCCGTTTGTGTGGTTGTGTCTGTTTTCGCTTCATTCTCTCTTTCTTTTTTTTGCACAATGATAACGCAAACGTAACGTATCGTACTAACGACCGAGCCTGTACATACCGAAGACAACCGACACACGATGACGACAACTGTTTCAGTGCATGTGCGCGGTCATTCACCCCGAACCATTACTGCGTTACTGCCGCCTTTCGCCCAAACAGAAAATAAATTAAAAAAAAAAAAAACATACATCAACAACTACACACTGCACGAGAAGGCAGTGTTTTGGCTTAGAATTATTTGTTTTTCATTACATTTGCTTATCGTACTTTCGCACTGGGTGATAGTGAACGATCGAGAAGAGTGAGAGAGAAACCGAGAGACAGGCTTCCTATTCCATGCCTGCTAGCTCCATCTGGACCTCCATCTGGGTTTTGGTCAATGCATTATGCCCCTGCTCACGATTCCCTGTTTTCTGCTGGGTTTGTACCGAAGGTGTACACCGAATCTTTCAAGGTTACCACCCCAATCGGGGATGGCAACGGGTGGGAATCAACTTCCTCTATTCTTCCATTTCTTCCAGCACCCCCACAACCGTACGATCACGATTTTTATTTTTTTTATTCACCATACCATCCAAACTGCTGCAAAATGCAAGAAGATTGTAGTCTTTAGCCAACTCTTTCGCATTCCCTATTCTGCGTTACACATACATACACAAACTCTCTCTCTCTCTCTCTTTAACCTTCAATATCCATCCCTCTGTTTCTATTACTCACTTTATAACCTTCGTTTTCCTTTCCTAACTTCTAAGACTTCTTAGAAGTTGGCTTGACTCAAATGCTCCGAGCGCTTCCAGTGTGTTAGTGCGGCCACATGCTCTTGCCTACCAGCTTCGCACATCCCACCGGCACTTCAAAAATTCGTCCGTTGAAATTCTAAACGCAATAACGCAACGCCACTGCCAAGAACTTCTCGGTGATGGTGTATACGATCTTTTTTTTTTTTGTTGCCTCCCTCATGTTGCTCCATCCCTCCCTCTCTACGTGCTCGGCGCGACCCGAATCAAGCCGCTTAGAGCTAGACAAACGCACCAATAGATCCGGTCCCGCTCCAGCCAAGTGCCTCAATTTATGACAGTATACGCCTGTGTGTGTGTATATGTGTGCGAGTTGCTGATCTTTCTCTGGTTTGCCTTCTTTTTTTTTTTGGTTTGCCGATCGTGCCGATGTTCTTCTCCACTGTTCGCCGCGTTCGTCTAATGCTAAAGCACATGCACACACCACACCGATCGGAGGGGTGACGGGGGGCAGGAAGCGTGAACCGGGCTAGGGGTAGAAGGGGAGCTCTAGAACTCCGCTGCGAAACTATCGACTTCTACTACCCATCCATCCATCCATCTATCCACTGCAGGAGGTAACATTCGGTGCGGCTCGACAGTTCGAGTCTAGGCTGGCTTTTAATGGTCATTTCAAGGACTTTATGCAACCGACCAATGACCGCGCTGACGTCTTAGCTGTACGACGAGAGGGCGTCATCGTGCGCGTGAAGCGAAATCGAGCAGCGTTCTGCGTGCATACCGATGGTAAGAACGACACACCACCAACCGACACGAGGCACGCTCATAGAGCAGACCTTAAAGTGCGTACCGTGCGATAAGGGCTGCCAAGAATTTAAGGCTTTATGCGCTGCCCCGGTCTGGCAAGATCGGAGTGGAGCAGCCCCCAAAAAAAAATCAAGCAATAGCACCTCGTTATACAAACGGAACGGCGCACGAACAAGATCAAATCGCACCGATAATCGCTAGTAAAACGGGCAACGCAATGGCAACATTTCACCCAACGAAAAAAAAACCACGAACGCAATGTTAGTCGAAAAAACTAAATAAGGTATCAAAAAAATGAAACCAAATTTACGCTTTGAAAACTACCGTACCGCACGAACACGAACGCAAATGTCCGGCCAGTGTGTAGGCTTATGCTCTGCTGTGGGGGTTTATTTCCCCTTCCCTTTCCGTTCACCTTTTTTCCACGGGCCGATCGAAATGAATAATCGCAATCGTAAACGCAATCGGTGCGGTTTTCAGCTTCTTTCGCCCGCTTTGCGCCCGCTCGCCTCCCGGTGCTAAAATTTTGCGTGCAGCCATTTGCACCGCGAGAACATCGTGCAGAGAGCGCTGCCGCCGCGATAAGAGCGGCATTTGCGACCCGCGGGGCTACAAAGGCTTCGGCCGGCCACATAAATCACTGTCGTCAATTGGCTGGCCAGCGATCCGTGCGATCGGGTGAAATGGAAAGAAAAGAAATTTATTCACCGCTACCGGTTGGTCTCAGGTTGGTCTGGCGCAGGGTTTGCTCTACTTAGGCAATTTTAACGCAATAGAATAATTCTGCAGTAGAACTGTCTAATATAGAAATAATTTAAAAAAACACTTAAATATCACTTTTACTCCTAATAAAAAGAATAATTTAATATAAATTGTTTATGCATTCTGCAACAAGCGAAACACCATTAAAGCAGCAGCAGCACGCCCATAAATCATCAATAACTGCCGCAAGAAAGTGGAAAACAGTCAAACCGTCACCTCCACTTCACTGGAATGTCCGTAAAAGGCATTCCGCAGGTCCAGTACCTGCTCGATTCCCCGCTTGCTACTTTTTCCCCCATGTTCATTTGCATTATATTACGCAACGCATACGCCTATCGCTGCCACCGGATCTGGAACACATTCAACAAAGTGTGGTGCTGCGTACGGTTTGCCATTGCCCACCATTATAAAGCTCTGGCTTTGTGCATGTGGTCGGCCATTTTACACAATGCGTGGTGCGTTTTCCTCCCAAAACCAAAAAAGAAAACGAAAGGAAGGAGAAAAAACTGCCCAGAAAGGACTTCTTCGCATGAGAGGTCCTACCCACTCATTATGCGTATGCGGGCCGTGGCTCGCTTTTGGTGGCGCAGTGTGTAACGACCGTGCGTCCCGTGAATGCGTGCAGCAAACGGCGTCAGCGTCGGCGACGTCGTCGTCCGGTGAACGAAATTGGGCTATAAATTATTTTACCGGACCCGGCAATGAGCAAAACAAGTCAAACCGCTGGCAGAAAAAAAAACCTCGTGGAAAACAACACAGAAATAAGGGGGAGGAAAAATGCGAATATAAAATATTGGGAGCACACAAGAGAGAGAAAGAGAGAGAGAGAGAGAGAGAGAGACCGAGAATGAAAAAAAAGTAACCCATTACCATGTTTTGGACCCCCGCGGGAATAAAGAGGAAGCATTCATGTTGCATGTGCGATATGGGTTGAAAAGTGTGTGGAATTGCGCTTTTATTCTATTGCGTTTCCGTTTGAACCGTTTCGTTCCGATCATTGTACACTAAAAAATATGAAAATATTGCAATATATTTACTATATTCAATTGAGACCTCATTGCACTGCCTGATATGGATGTGGTATTCATTTTATTGTTTTTTTAGAAATAATTAGAAATATTCGTATCGTTCATCATTGGAAAATAGTGACACCTCAAAACAAAATTAAAATAAAAATTATTTCAAAAAAATGGATTTAAATTACGTCATAAGCTTAGAAACTGACACATGTATGTAAATTATCTCACCCAATTTAAAATAGCCATCTTATTTAACGCAATTTTGCATGAACATCTGTTTAAATAATTTATAAATTGTTTTCGTAATGTCTTATTAAATTATTAATATTATAATCATACTACATCGTAAATTTCAGTTCTTTTACTATAGGTGTGTTACATTTGTTTCCTGTTTTTGAATTAATCTGGTCCATTCGTTAATTTCAATTTTTGACTATTATTTCATTTTTAATTAAAATGATATCCATGTATCTATAACATTTTACATTTCCTACCATTTTATTAATTTTGTAAGGGCATTTTGCATTTTTTTCAATTATGAAACGTTTATATTTTAGCCTGTATAATGACCCCTTTTTAGTACATTCTCAGAACCATAATCAGATTAAGGGGGTCTTTGTACACGGGAAGTACTTTTCGATTATCCCTGAGACATTACAATCGATTACATAAAAAGATGGTCTGTTGCAAGCGTAGCCACAAAAATTATACTACCAAAAAAAACTAGGAGTGCTGTCTACAAAAGGCATAACTAAACTTAACAAGTTTGGAAATCAAGCAAAAAATCTCACTGGTTCTTTAAGTTTATATTTTAAATTCATAAAAAGGAACCACTTGAGCATGAGGTCAACACTAAAGCTCAGAAAATACGAAAAGATCACGAAGGACTTCCATAAGCTTGTACTAGAAGTACGAAAAAACGTAAATTAGAACTGAATCAAATTGATGACATGGACAAATTTCTATTTGAATTTTGTAAAACGAAAAGTAAAAAAAATGTTTTTCAGAAATATTGAATCATTCATCAGCGAGAGTCGTTTTACACGCTAAAATAGAGTATTTTATTCTTTTACTAATACTACAAAATTTAAACACCAATAGACCCAATTCTTCAATTTAATAAACGATAACAAAATTACATGAAATGTTTTGGCTCTTGGAAACTACTCAATCCATGCTAACAAACCAAAATGAGCTTTATCAGAGCTACACGTCTCCTTCATACTAACGCCACCTCAATCTTCCAATTAATTGCAAAAACCAATACAATACGAACTTTACGCACATATCAGCACAAAAAACCTGCCAGCCCTCATCATGAAACGGGGCTCATGAACATTGCGTTCCATCATCGTTTTCCAAAATTTTCACCTCTACCCTTCCATTCGCACCTAACCCTTTAGCCGTCCAATATCCCCATTCCACCTTACCTTCTTGAATTGCAAATTGTAGAATAAATATTAGCCTTACTATTCTCGGAAGCTATCCGCCCAGAGTGGGTCATATAGTTTCGATGTATTTTCTGTGCCATTATTTTTTGTTGCCTCTCCTCCGTGCGTTTACGTACCGACCTGATAGCGTTCAACCCAGAAGCATCACGGTGCTGGTGCCGTGAAATTTTGCGTTCCACGTACGGGGATACGACCCCTGTCGGTCACCGGTTAGAAATGCTTTTTTCCGTGCCAAAGCAAAACGAACCACTAAAATGTGTGTGTGCGTGTGTGTGCGAGTTACTAGAAATAGAAGTAGCATACAATAACAACAACCAAAAATTCGCTCAAACTAACGCTTCAAATGCCTAAAATATGACCCCTTCCGATTCGACCGGTGGCATGGGCCAACTTCAGTAACATGCACCATGTAATTATATTTTCCTCACTCCGATCGATCATTGTGTTTTTTTTTTCTGTTGTTGTTGTTGCTGTGTGTCCTTCGCCTCCTCCGCTTGCTAGTTGGGGTCGTTGTTGCTGTTTTTTTATTGCTTTTTTTCCACGCTGTGTGGTTAGTGCGTTAGGACGAGAACTGTTTCGTCTGTTCCGTGACCGGTTAAATATCCTTCCAATTTTTTTATTTCGTACTCCCCACTTCACCAAAAACAAACATCACCATGCAGGGGGGAATATAATTGGACTGTGTTGGAGCACCGAAAGAATGTAGAGCGCGCGAAAAAGGGAAACAATACTTTAAATGGCTTTATTGCTAAACTATTTAGCATCGCACAGTGTTTGTTGCATGGTTCAAGCATCCAAACTGCTGCCTTAGAAATGCATAAAACACTCCTTGCTCCTAAAATGATCAAGCAACAGTCAGCCAAACACACACACACACATACTCACTGAAACACATCCCACGCAATGTGCGAACATTGCCCAACATCCTTCAACTTCCTTCCCGTGCTAACTGACTAACTCGTCCGTCTAACGAACGGCCGAATAAATTAGCATCCCCGTCTAGGACGGTCACATTTCCACTGGATATGTATTTTCGGCTTGCCGAAAACGCACGCTAACGAAGCCGTCGAAAGTTGGGGCGCGCACGGAAATTTCACCTCCGCTCCCACTCCATCACTGCTGCTGCTGCTGCTGCTAGGAAAATGCAAATGGCCACATCCGGTCACAGGACGTGGGCCCCGGGACGTTGTCCCAGCCCGCCGTCGACTTTTACCCGTTTTCCTCACGCACCGGAAATCAACCAACCTGTGCGAGATTGCCCAGGCCGGCAGCCGGTGGATTGCCATTGCGTTTCTGCGCTACTCGCACCGCACTTTCACTGTTACCTTAGCCAGCATTTTTTTTACGAGCCTTCGCTTCCTCGAACCAACGTCCCAGTGAACGATCGCTGCCTGCAGGTATTATTAAATCTTATATCCTTTAATTATATTTTACTCCACATAATGCCTGGCCGGAGTTAGTGTGTCCGTTTGCGTGTGATTCGTCCGCAAACGCATACGCAAACCCCGCCAAGTCCGGGGCTCGTGTACTGTCGTGCAAAATGCGTGCGTACACGAAGTTGTTACATCCGGTTACAGAGGGTGTGGGGGAGTGGCATGAGGGTTTGTGCGAATGTAAGCCACCGGTTAGATTATTGCAAGATTTAGTCCGGGGGGGACCATATTTTTATCCTTCATTGCCACCGACCATGGCTCCAGCCATCCACTGACGCTCGGCTGCAAAGGCTCAAATGGTAAAAGAGGCGTGAGTAAAATATTGGTCGGTCTATATTGCTGCCCATCACAGCAGGGCCGTAAGCGATATAAAATAGTTAATTATCGAGTGCTGTAATATTTTGCGAATTATTATTCAAAACAAAAAAACACGGTAAAAAGTGGAAAGCAAAACCGCCTCCCTCTGGTATTTGGTATGCAATTCATACGCACAACCGTTGGCTATCCGGTTTATGCGTGCCCATTTGCATGTCGGTGCTATCTGGTTCGGGATTCAAAGTTCATTTGTGATTAAATTGCTTGTAAGAGATTCCTAGCCGTGGAATGAGCCCCAATAAAAAGGGGAGACGCTCACTGTGTTGTAGCTTTTGCTCCGGGAAACATTCACACCTCTTGGAGCAGTTGTTAATGAGGAGCAATAATTTATCCTTTAACGTGTGGTACTAGTGGATCGTGTTTTGCGCTTTCGCATGTTGTTGGGAGGATTGTTTTACATGTTTCGTGTTACTAATGCTGGACATGCACGAGCATGGTAAAAGCGGAATTGATGGTAAATTGTAGTGAATGGCAAATGTAGCAAAGGATTTTACGTGATTTTCGTTGTAAAATATCTCATTTGAATAAAGAAAACTAATAATTTTACATGCCAATTTAGAAGAAAACTAAATTTCGAAACTATTTATTACAGTAATCATAACATCCATTTGCAAACGCTCAATATCCATCAGACACACAAAGAGTAAAGATCAAAATTGCAATCACGCTTCGTTTCTCTCGTACTCCTTTGGCCTGTCAATATCAATATTTCAACGTCATTGTTGCAATGTTGTCCCCAACAGCAAACTGGGGACTCAAACAGAAAGAGCCTCCACAAATCGGTCCCCTAGTTGGTAAGTACCATTTGCAATAAATTGCTCCATCTTGCTTGCTACCGTGCTCCCGGGACATATTGACCAACTGCTGCACTATTTACGAGCCATCGGGCCATCTCTGCAAGCGAAACCCACCCCAACCACACCACGCACACGCACACATGCATTCAATATTCGACTTTTAATGTTTGAAAAATGAAACCTAAAAAAAACCCCGCCCACAGGATGAAATGACACCACGGGTGTACTACGGCGAACGCATTTCAATGATTCATGGCCGGACCCTAGCCGGACCTAGCCGTAAGGGACATGCAGCGGCTGGGCATTAGTACCATTATCATTCAGCTACTACTGACGATGGGAATGGGTTTCCCGTGTGTCCTTCTGGATGGGTATTGTGTGTGCTTTTTTTGTTGGTGGGCTTTTTTTTTGAAATTCCATTGCAAACCCCAGACGGTAGTTGGACAGTTCGATAGTATTTGTACCGTGCAAGTTGAACGATTCACAACGTTTGAATATGGCCCCGAAGGCAATTTTGACGAGCGGATTGTACGAAAGAGGATAGTGATTTGGAAATGGAAACCAATAAAATTCTAATGGGATTTCATAAAATCAGCCTAGACACTGATGAGTGTTGGTACTTTATTTGGTCTGTTTTGAATGATAAAAGAAGAAGTGAAAGCTTGAAGTTTTGAAGAAAAAAAAGCAAAATAGCTAGCGTATTTCTATTTAACGATATGCTCAGTTGATTTAAATTTTCAATAAATAATATCAATTCATTTCTTTAAAAGGTTTAAAAGGTTTTAAGGGAATGATCAAGCAATAAACAGCTCCAATTTAGGTCCAGTTAGGTCTTCAATAACTCTCTGAATACTTTGTCTTTTTCCATAATAATGATATAAGGACAACTGATCAAAGCATGCAATTCAGACGCAGCATAAAACACCAACTTCTATATGATAATACTCATGTATTGGCTCAAGACCCTCACCACCCGTCTCAGAATCAGTGTTAGAAATAAATATTTAAATATGTCGTGCAATGCCAAACCAAAAACTAGGCCCGCAAGCGAATACCATCCAAAACGCCACCAGAAAAAAACAGCATTGCTCAATCGTGCTTCCAAGCGTCACAGATAACGCTTTATGCTACCACGGTTCTATTGGTGGCCCGAGCATATTTCGAGCTCACCCCAACCCGCCTACCCACCACCAATCCACTAGCCATCGCTTTTTGCTTTTCCCCCAAAAAGTCAGGACTGGCCCGCGCCGCCGCCTTCTTATCTTATCAACTGCAATTCGCGTTCATCGCTCCAAACCCCAATGCCCTCGCACAACTGATGGACGTCAACTTTGCACGCACTTCCGCATTCTGTCCGTGGCAAAGCGCGAGCATACGAGCCGGTGCCCTTCTTCAAGGCATGGCCATCCCTTGTTCCCTACCGCTCTTTTACATGGAAGGGTTTTTTTTTTGTTGCTGGTTCGTTCGTTCACGAAACACTCGCCAAGCTACAGCAAGCATGGGAATGGAGGAGCGGCAGCAAGCAGCGGCATTGCAGCTAAATTACATTCGGTATCGGCGCGACCTTGGCGCAGTGGACACACGATTTTGGTGTTTTACAAGGGACGGTTTAGTTTAGAGGGTTTATTAATAGTTTTTTTTATACGTTTGGTTTTTTTATACTGTATGTTGTAATGTTGAATGTGTAGTTTTAAAACGGAAATCAAATCGAAACAATCATTCAACTGCGCTTTTTTATTTATTTAATCATTATTAAGCGTTACACGATGTAACAGTGAAACCTTACTATAACAAGTTTGAATAAATTACATCAACATTCAGCAAAGGAAATAAGTTGTAAAGTAAATTAGGTTTAAAATAACTTCCTACTGTTTTATTTCACCAAAGGTTCCGCATTTCGAATCATCATTCTAATCATTCCTAAGCACTCGCAGTGATCAGCTTCCTATCGCAGCACATGCACCATCCACACACACACAGCACCGTCAATCGAATTCGACATTTTAAGCCCTTTCCAAACGAGCCGAGGAGTTAACTAGCCAACCAACCAGCCACCTAACGCACCAAAGGCCCTTCATTGGGCCAAAAACCTTGACATTAAAAAAAAACCCCTCTAAACTGGTGCGAATGAAACGAAGCAACTCTTTTTCGGGTGTTTTCTACCACCCTCTTCCACCATCGCTTCTCAGTGCGTTTGTCACGTAACATCCAAACCCCACCGGTGCAGTGGCCACCAATTTGAAAGCCAACTCCACTCGTTTGGAGGTCACGCTGCGTCATCAAACGCATCGGTGCGTGCGTGAACGCACCAGCCCAGTACGCACCCGAAACTAGTTTCGTGCGGGGCTGACATTGGAATTGGGGATTTGAATGTCGCTAGCGCTAGCGGTGCTGGCCGTAAAACAAATGGATGCAAGCCTACGCCAGCTGAACAACTATGGCCCTTTCTTGTATGTGTGTGTGTGTGGGGTGGTGTGGCGGATGTGGGCCCTTGGCTAGCAGGCAGGGTTAGGTTTAAGGTCGCCATCGTTTACTGCTTACAGATGCGTAGAATGTGCGTTTTATTCTGTTAGTGGAGAATAGTAGCATCACCGTGGGGAGCTTTTTCTGTTAGTGTCGACGCAACGAAATAGAGCAAGACGTTTTAATGCATTGTTTGATTAAAAAGTAGTAGAAAAGAAGAGACTTTTATACTAAATAAGATCAAAAAGTTACGATACAGTTATGATTAAATAGAAAAGAAGGAAAAATAAATGTAAAAAATATAAACCATTGTTATCTAATTCCAAAATGCCAAACCATCAATGGAAGACTTTTCTTAAGGCGCCAAAGAAAGTAAAACTTCAACGAATAATAGAATCAGCATAGCCCAAAACTGGTTTGCCGTCTCAAAACCGTGCGCATCTATAAAACGTTGCGCCCATAAATCAACGGATGAGTTTTCGATTCCTTCTATCTTGGCACAAAAAAAAACAAACCTAACCAAAAAGAAACAAAAAAAAAATACCCCGAAACTCACAAAATGAAAACGAAATTATCGATAGAATTTCTTAAAAAGGAAAAGTTTTCTAACCAACAACAACAACAAAAAATGCACCCCGACTAGACTTGAAACAAAATGAAATGCGATAGTCTTTGGATCCTAGCGAGGCAACTGTTCGGGCCCGCAACCGCCACAGCAGGCACAAAAAATAAACCTACCCTACGATTTGCGCATCGGCGCTGACCTTGAAATGCTTCGCTATGCCGCAGCATAGATTCACCCGTGCATGCAAGGGGTCTTTCACGTGGAAGATGGGGTAAGTCTAAGCTTTT
>SIXB01001732.1:7602-36423 GCA_007018985.1 Anopheles bwambae | reverse complement strand
TCATGTTGTGCTGTCGATATACACAGTGCGATGAAGAATTGCGTGGTAGCGTGGTAGGTTGTCGAATGTATGCTACAATAGCCACCACTGCCCGCCGATAAATGACACCAGTTCAAGCACGACACCGGAACGACTTCCGTTGTTGGACGGCGACACACTCAGTGTGTGTAGTACCACGAGAGCAGCAAGAGACTGTGGTGGCGGCGTGAAGGGAAAGGAACCGTTTCACGACGTTCCATATGTGGACACGGTCCAGTCAATTTTATGAGTCTTCCATACGCAACTATCACCACTACTTTGAAACGATCGTCAAACTACAGACGCACTTTGCTTTTTGTTTTTTTCGGATGATTTTCTCGCTTCGAAACTTTATGCTCTTGTCAGAGGATCGCTTCTGGAAGGATTCCCTTTTTTTGTTGTTACCACAATACTTGTACATAAAAACCGCACAACGCACCACACAGTCCGAGTTGGGAATCTTTTTGAACGAACAGAAACCCAAAAAACCCCAGTCTGATTTAATTAAGCGCGGGGGCACGGAAATCCAGTTGCTTCTCGCCGCACGGCCACAGAGCGAATAAACGAACGAATGCAGCGGACCAGCTAACCACGCCAATCGGGGACCATATGAGGAGCACTTTGAAACTTAACCCGCTATACCTCGGCACTCATATGTGTTTGTGCATAAGGGGGTCTCGCCATGGGAGACCCGTGGCGACACCAACTAAACTCCAACGATTAGCGGTCCAATAGCTTGGAATAGCTGAGGGATAACTGAGCAGGAAGGGTTGGCGTTAGAGTCGCTGTTGATACATACTACATATTTGTTGTGCATTGTGGGTAGGACCCATCTCTTCTCTTCGACATTGACTGATCGCGACCATACATTCAACCGGGAGGAAAAAAGCCGTTTGTCCGGTTTCGACGCATTGGATGCTGCGTCATGACTTTCAGCCGACATGTCAACCGCGAGATAAAACCAACACCACGACAGAATGGTCGCGATTGACCCACGCACACACGTTTGCTTTGTTTCGTCTTTCTTTTATTATTTTCCCCCATTTTTTTGTCTGTTTCCCTCATATGTTTCCCCATTCATGTGGTTATGCTATCGTGCCGGATGATATCTTTCACTTGGTATGAGTTCTTTCGGCACGGAATGTTTACGTCATCATTCCGCGTGTTGCGCCCGGAGGATGCAGGCTCCACTTGTTGCTTGATTTACATCGACCATACTGATGGCAGTGGGGCGCTGTATTATTTCATGAGTCAGCTTTAATTAATTTCTGCGATTGGTAGTTTGCAAATAAAATTGCTCTGTGATTCGATTATATTTATTTATTTATTGAATCACATATAACTTTTCTTTGCGGGACGTGTCACATTTCAGTTTAAACTAGATGCTTCATATCGATTGTATCGATTGCCGTTCGTGTCTTACTTATAAAACAATACAAATTTTTAATTTGCGAGAAGCTCTTCTTCGAACCGACAGGAAAGATTTGATCTAAAATCATGATGCGTTTGCGCCTAACAGTATGCAACGTGCTTGACAGATAGATGCAAACGTTTCTTAACTTCTGATACCGTTTTAGGTAATCAATATTTAAATCCTTGCAAGTATTTGTGCATAATTGTAACCAAGGTCTTGTGATAGTTACAACTTAAACCTGTGAGGCGAGGTTTGTGTTTTTGAATTTAACTATAATTGATAATACGGCCAGGCCGTTCTCACCAAACTCAGGAGCTACATTCTAGCTTTTCTTATCATCTCCAAGTCACCCTTTCCCAATGCCCCGTACCAATTCCTTCAACTCCTTTAGTTCCTGCATGATATTTGTCATGTTCTGTTCCATGCGTGATAGGCGATGCGCCTGTGATCCACCGTGCACTTGGCGGGAGTTCAACATCTCGATCGATTTCGTCACTATCTTGCTCAGCATTCCCTTAAAAGGCTTGTAGAGTAAACTCTCTGCCTGATAGGTCTTATGCGTCTGAAGCTGACAATTTTTGCTAGTAGGTCTAGTGCGCTCTTGACCATTCTCCATGTTGGAAATAGTTTCATTCGTAGTGATAAGTTGAATTTCTTCTTGGCCATTTCTCATTTCCGAACTATTTCCAGCCGTATTAGTTGTGTTGCTCGTACGTTTCATTTGCATTCCACCATTTTCAACCGTTTCGATGATTTGCTGTTCCAGCCGGATTGTGGATAGGCTTTGATCGCTAGGCTTCAGCACAATTTGATGCAGCGGTTTCTTGTTGCAAAAAAGTTTCAAATTAGGAAACAGCCATCCCAGTTTGAGGAACTTTATTTTGCCCAATCTGTAGGGAGGGGAAATGATAAATTTGAAGTTCAGCCAGCATGCAACAATTAATCTAATACAGTAGAACGTCGATAATCCGGGGACGGATTAACCGGTGGGCGGCTTAGCCGTGCGCATAAATGTGACAGCTGTTCAAACGTACAGCGAACATTCGCAGCGATAGTAAAGTGAACAACCAGTTTTTTGTGCAGCTCTGTAGTGTCTAGTGGTATTTTCGAAATTCATTTTTGTTCATGAATAGTATTTAAACCTATAGTTATTGATTAAAATAATATTCTACTAACGATTAATCGATTTATTCAAGATGAATGAATCATAAAACTAATGAATTTTATAATTTTTATATGAATTTGACATTTCTTGGACCATTATCCGTGCAAATCGATTAACCGGCAATCGTCCGGTCCCGAGCTGCCCGGATAATCGACGTTCTACTGTACGTTTGATTACTAATAATTAATCAAGCGTGTACAATGTTACCGATTACTCCACCACAACCAGAATGAACAACAAACAACTGTCTAAAAACGACTTACGTTGAATGGATGAACTCGAGTGCTTCCTGTGCTTTTTCGTACCGGCAGATAATGGATACCATCTCCGTAATGCCTACTAATTCGGATTCTGCCCGAATGGTCTGTAATTGATATGCGAAGATATTAGAAATGAGTTCCGTCCCCGACAGCAAGTCATTACGAACCGTTGTGTCGCTGACGGCCAGACCATTGATCAGGTTGTTTATGACAATCGTTACAGAGAATACAAATACAGGAAACAGCACATACATGGGCCAGGATGATTTATATGGTAAGTCTGCCGCATCAAACTCCCCTAAAGATTAACACAGAAACATTAGGTCGAGTTGTCTTGCTGAATGGGACTATTACCGAATTCGATTGACATTCGAAATTTGATATACATTGGAGCGCCGTTTATCCGGGTACCTTTTATTCGGCTATCCGTTTATCCGTGCTGTAGAGAAATGACAGTTAAATACAAAGATGACATTGTGTTCTGATGAGAATATTTGAAAAAACGGTTATCAGAGCAAATCGTCATAACAAAAACCACCATAATTCCTAGTAAATTTCAAATATTCTCATTGGAAAAACATTAAGCTCTTAAAAATTTGCTAATTTGTATCAAAATATAAGATAAATTTCAAACAAAAATAAAAAAAAAACTTATGCTTAATTATATTCTTTGACTCATTATCCGTGTTATTCGCATATCCGAGCGAGATCAAGTCCCGATGAGGCCGGTTAAACGGCGCTCCACTGTATTTGACAATTTACGTTCATAATTCTACCGTGTACTTACCAGTGAACATTACTGTAGTTTTTATCAACGCCAGCTGAATCTCACCAAAATTGTTGAAAAGATGCTCATCTTCAATGTCCTGCTTATGAACTGCCGCTTGTTCGGGTCTGTTCGTCTGTCGCAGCTGAGCAATATCCTTCATCTTAAACACTGTGTAAAAGCTTAACGTAAATGCCGCCAATATGATCGAGTACAAGCTCAAAGAGGTGAGAAAGTTTTTCGTAACCGTCTTCAGCATGACCATATTGGTGGCAATGGAGTTCACCGGGAGCATGCCAAATTGCACCGTAAGCTCCACCCCTAGCAGCAGAAGCACTCCAACCAGCACCATTGACCATGTCTCATCGGCACTCTCGTAGGCCAGCACCACAACATACCCACCGATTAGCAATAGCTCCATCAAATTCTCCATTGATAGCAGGTAAGTGCCTGGGCTTATTCTTAACTGGGACGCTTCGCGCACGATCAAATACACACATCCCAACACTGACAGGCAATACAGCAATTGTTTGAGAATGGTATCTTCCCGCGCATAGCAAAACACGATGTATGTCGCAAACGAAACGAAACACACGGTACAGATTACCAGATTTAGGTAGAGAAGGTGGATCACTTTCATCCACTTAAGCAACAAGATGCTCGATATGATGGGATGCCAGAGAAGATGTTTAGAATTGGGTGACTGTGCAATGCGTACGATCGGTCGCATCTCGTCCTCGGAATTTGGATTGTGGGCTGGTGGTATAAAGTTGGCAAAGTTGATCCTCACTTCGTAGTCCTCGTCGCCCGGCTTGCGATCGTTGTTCGTGACGCACGAGTCCAGATGCTTCTCCAGCAGGGACGAGTCCATCTCGCTGATCGGTAGATCGCCGAATATATTTTCGCCCCAGATGTACGCTCCATCGTCCAGCAGCAACTTCTGGGCGTGATCGTTCTTGTACTTGACGGCGTAGTGCATCGCCGTACATTTCTTCACATCGATCTTGTCGATATCTAGGCGCGGATCGTTCAGTAAAATGCGCATGATGCGGATGTAGGAGCTCTTGTCCGTGTACACGTCGATTTTCTTCACGAGCAGCGAGAGCAGCGGATCTTCATTGACTAGCGCTACCTCATCATCCGGTATGATTTGCAGCAACCATTCGAGCATCTGCACGTTCCCCCGATTACAACACTTGGCCAGAAGACCGGAAAGTAGTTTTGGATTACCGGTAAACTTGCCCTCTACTAGCTGCCCTTCAACGAGCTTCTGAGCAACGGTCAGCTTCGCCCGATACACGGTCAATGGTAGCAGTTCGGCGCGATCTTCTTCGGGCGGCACGTGACCATTGTTTTGCTGACAGTACTTCTCGTATGCCGCAAGAAACTCGTCCTCCGTCTCGACGTTCAGTTTGTTCCGCAACACATCCACGGTAACCTTTTCCATGTCGTAGATGGGAATGTTCGTGCCAGGGAAGTTCTTCACGATAGCTTTTCTCGCCTGCTGTCTCCGGTAGTCTACGTTCACGCTGTAGTTCTGCAAACAGTATTCAAGAATTTCCTTTCTCCAATCGTCGTATCCAGCTGTTACTAGCAGAGCTATCGGCGACACACTGTTCTCATCGGTTGCGTTTATGTTGGCGTCGTACTTTAGCAGCAACTTAACACACTCAAACACATGCTTCCAATTGTCGCTGTCGATCTGTTCGAACAACAGGTACAGCGCTGTGCGATCTTCGTACTTTTGGTCCACTTGAATGCGCGGGGCGCTGAGTAGTTCGGAAAGATTTTCACTGTCGAAGGATAGCGCGGCCAGGTGGATGGGATACTCGTTGGTATAGGGATTTTTCTAGGAGGAAAGTATATATTTCAAAAAGCGTAATGTATTATTTTGTCATACCCTTGGTGCACTAAGCAATTATCTATGATCAAGACATTCCGAGCTACTTGTTGTACTGGTTCTGCAGATTATTTTTGGAAAAGTGTTGGCGATTAAGCCGGTCACGTGGTACAGTCGTCAACTCGTACGACTTAACAACAAGCCCGTCATGGGTTCCAGCCCCAAACGGACCGTGCCGCCATACGTAGGACTGTGACTATCCTGCTATGAAGGGTACCGATAACGTCGTTAATGGCGTGCTGATAATGTTCATGATATGCTAAACTTCATGCGCGACCGTTTAACAATTTGTCCAAAATGTGCTCCAAACAGGGCCGTGAAATCAAGTAAATGCTAAGTGCACGCGTATATTTAACGAAAATTGCTGCCATTTTCACAATGAAATACTTGAGGTACTTTAATGAAGGGACTTCAAATTATGAACATTCAAAGAAAAAAAAGTTCCTCTTATCAAAACAGGAAATGTGCCACAGCGATGATGCCGCTTGCTAGAGACAATCAAGGAACACTAACGCATCAATCCGCTCTCTTCAAACAACAACTTTAATGGCAAGATAAAACGTTTCATTTCTGGGTAGTCTGTAAAGCCCTAAAACCATTTTTGTTTATATAAAATACTTTTCAAACTGCTTGCTTTTGCCAGTAGGACAGAACGGTCATTGCTAAACCGAAGTTATGATGGTAATAATCACGCACAGGAGAAGAGTTTCATCAGCACAGTTTGAGCACGTGTGTGGCTATTTCTTCCGACAGAAGGCACATTTTTGGGAAGAGAAGATTTTGTACTCAGCCGTTCAAGAGAGTTCTGCTTCAATTGCGCCTACCGGTAGGCAATCCTGCATGCATTGAGGGAGGACTTTTTGGTCGTTGTGTTCTAAACAAAGAGGGAGAGGAAAAACTTTCTATTGTTGTATGTTATTTTGTCTGGTACGTCTTTGTGGAAAATTGGTTAATTTAGTGTAATACATAAAGTGATTATTTTTAATGTTGTGATTAATTATTAATAGTAATTAGTGTGATTAATTGTTTGTGTTTAATATGTATCCTCTTGAAGCGTCTTCCGTTCTACAATTGAGGTTGCAGCTTGTAAGAGCTCTCTTTATCACACAAACCAAATAGCAACACTAAATAATTATTGGATGTAGTAGACGTGTACTGCCATCATGATATGTTTTTTTTTCACATGAAACTGAAATCTTCTTGAATATCCATTTAATAACCGACCGTTACATGTTTTTTTATTTAACCTCTACTGGCTTTAATGTAAAAGCTGCCTTAAACGACAATGAAGCTGTAGTTTAAGTTCCAAGGATTTTTTTTCTTACCAATCATACCAAATTGATTTTTTTATAAACTGCCCCTCGTTGCCGCCATTGGGCGTTTAATTAAGCATTGAAATCGCGCTAGGCTACGCCCTTTTACCGGGACGACAGGTTGCTTGCGCTCCTGCTCTCACTGTTATTTGCGATCGCTTATCATTGTTAGGTCACGGTGGCTTCACAATCGTCCATTTATCACTTGCTTTGCCTCAACCAATGTAATTTCAGTTACAGTAGTCGACAAAATATGGCCTTTGTTGTCCGTTTAACTCCCTGACGAGGCTTACGAGGCTCAGAATGTGCCTGATGAGGTTGGTTTTGTTTTCGTTGGTAAGTATTTTAAAGTAAAGTTATTTGCTCACTTTTTTTTAAACATTCATTGTAAAGCAGTAACGCGCATTGACGTTTGTAACACGCAAGTTAACTTTTGTAACGCTACCATGTAACGATGCAGCGATGGTGCATGTCCTTCCGATCATTGCCTTTAAATCACACTTACATGAAAGGATTTTGCTATGAAAAGGCACAAGTGCTTTATACAATTATTGAGTTAAATTAGGTTAGTTGAAATCAGATATGTTAAATATGCATTATGCAAATACATAAATCTTGCAAGTGATTTGTTCGCTCTCTGTCTATACCGATGAAAAATTGAGCCAGCAAACCAAAAAAAAAGGCTGATGTGCATAGGTTTGAATGTTTTTTTTTACGATTAATTGAAACACATTTCTACACGGGTATAATTATGAAATAAATTGGATTACATAAAAGACGTATTGAGTAGATTCTTTCAACCGGTTTCTCCTATTCGACGGGTATGATCGTAGGTAAAGAGGCAAAATAATTAATAAATATTTAGTGTCTTATACTTTAGGTCGAAAATGTCTAACATCAGATTAAGGGGATCGTTATACACGGGTAATAATTTTTGGTTTATCCCGGAGACATTAGATTACATAGATAGATTGGCTGGTGCATGGGTATCCTCAAAGATTATGCTAGAAAAGGCAAGGAATAAAAATGCATAAGGAAAAAGAAAAATGTTTGGAAACTGAGGAAACCATTCGTCTCACTGGATCTTTAAATTGCTGATTCAAATAAAAGAAACCTCCTACTTATAAAGTCAAAAACTAAAGCTCAGAAAACACCAAAAGAATGCCTCATGAATAATAAGTAACTGCTCTAGAAACACAAAAAAGGAAAACAAATTTGATCTTAATCGAATTGGTAACATTGTTAAAATTGTTTTAGAATTTCGTAAAACTTGAAAAATGAAAAAATAAAAAAAATAAATAGTTTCAAACTATACTACAAGTTGGTTGGTAAAGCAGTATTCATACTGAAAATGGCACAAATACACCAACAAACTTAAATAATTTCTTTCGATAAAACAATAAAAAAAATTTCCGCATCAGCATTTGCTTCTGTCATTACTAGAATTACCATGTATTATTTATATTACTTTTTTCATATTCACCCTCATTCATGTTCGTTCTAATTAAGCTGTACAATGTAGTGTGTGCCGTAGTTAAAATTCATATACCTTTTCCGCTAACGAATTGCTTGAATACACGCAAAAAAAGAAGATAAAAATAAAATTCCTCAAAAGCTCAGGTTCAATTTTGTTAGGCATATTATAAACATTAACACAGTTTGCTTTCCAGTCAAATGAAAAATGTCAGAACAGACGCAAATTCAAAGCTCAACCTTGACTTGACCTGGGTCTGTGGCGGTGTTCAGGTCCTAGCTGGTAATCATGACGCAACCGGTCTACAACTAACAAAGCTACGCTCTCCGAAACAAACGCACTACACACCGTGATGTGATGAGAATAAATTGCTGGCTAGCATTAAAAAATATGTGGAAATTGTGAATTTTTAATCAACTTTCTGTACATCTTAGTATAGGAGAAACCGAAAAGCAAACTCGTTGCGACATGATTGCAATGTTCCGGACATATTACGTTGGAACGTAGAGAGTAAAAACGTTCCTATCACCGTGACTGGCTGGTAGGGTGAATGTTTTTTTTTTCAGCATAATTCATACAAACAATCTGTTTTCCAACATTTGCTCGTCACGTTCGGTTGTTGAGAGACAAAACAAAACTAGCTTTGCTTTGTCCTTTGCTCCGAAGTGCAATATCTTACGCGAACCATGTTCCGTGAGATATTGCGCTTTGGGCAACGAAAATATGTGTAGCAAACGAGCAACCGTGTAGTGCGTTTTCCGGCCCGAGCAAAGTGCGTGTAATATGTTGTTTTTGTGGGATTTTTTTTTCTTCCTTAACTCAACGCATATTTGCTTGCCGGGGCGCACTACTTTGGGCTGCGTGTGTGTGTGAGGGACAAAAAAAAATCAACGGGAAAAGTACAACGCATGATCTGTACGAGAAAACCTAAAACCTATTGTAATAACCGACCAAATTTGTCCGCTAACGTCTGCTAACCCTTAAAACAAACTAACTTATGATTGATGAATTACTTCCGCTACATTCGCCTACAAAAATGGTTTAATTCGTTCTAAACGCTTCCGGCGGTATCCGGTTCTGTTTGTGTAGCTCGGCGAACGCAAACTCGGCACGCGGATAGTCCCAGTTCGTTTCCTCCAGGCAGCGTTTGCTCCATTCGGCGTTCATGTTGGTCTGCACCGATAGCGCCTGTATCATCTGCAGCTTGGTGTTGTCGTCCGGCACCAACGGGACAGTCGCGGCCACACCGACCACGGCCGGTACGATGGGGGCGGCCGATGGTGCCGCTTGCTGCTGCGGCATGCCGTTTTCTGCCCCCTTGAACGCTTTGTTTTCCTGAGCCCGCGTCACCGTGTTCACGTGCATCATTTCGTTGCGTATGCAGAAACCACCGTTCGACGGTACGATCACGAGCGTACGCTGAAACGATCGTATCTGCTCCATATTGCCGCTGCCCTTGCGCTCCTTAAACACGCCCGTGACGGTTAGTTGCAGCATGTGCGGCTGTGAAGTGAACAATGGAACAATTGGAAACGAAATGTTGAATGCTTTGAATGTGGGGGAAGCTAAAACCGCAAGTCTCACTTACCGTGAACAGGGTTAGATCTACGGCAAACGATGTCAGATCGTGCTTGGTTGGTGGCAGTGAGGACAGATGCGATACGACCTGCAGTCGTCCCTGCTTCAGAAACCGACAGCGGGAGTCCAGGTCTGTCTTGTGCTTAATGTTGCGACTTCCGGATATGTACGCACCCAACCTAAGCATTTGACAACAACAAAAAAAGGGTGGATTTATAGTCTAAAATGTATCACAAAGCACAGACAACGCACGGCACAGTGGAAGATGTACTCACTTTTGCTGATTGCTTTGGTAGGTTGTGTTAACCGTCAGCGAAAACATTGCGTGCTCGTGGTAGGCTTCCAGCAGCGGTTGCCTATTATCGGAATCGTAGATGGTAAAGTATTGTTCCAAAAATTGCCGCACCAGATCGGCACCGGATGTGTCGCATAGGAACGAGGCCTTCGCCTCCGGCAGCTTCGTATCTTCTTCCGGCACGTCGAAGCTGATTGGGGGCGGCAGAACGATATCATCCTAACGACAATGGGCACCGAATAATTAACCACAGAGTGACAAAGGAATAGTTACAGCCGATCAAAGCTACTTACCAACTTGATAACCTTCGGGAAGCGTTTGCGCACTTCACTATAAATAGACGGTACAAAATGTATATTATCCATTTCAATTGATATTGCCAAAGCATGTTCAATTTGCGGAGAAAAAATATTAGGTATAGAGAAAACTGGGAAGGCGTTGGATACATTTCCTATGAAGCCGGTAAGGTACGTGAATGTTTATACGGAAAAAGTATTTTGTCGCTAAATTGCCCTTGTACGAGCGACGCAACAAGATGGAAACGATATGGACCAGTCCAGTTGGACTATAAGCAACAACGCGGAACGACCCGATTGCGCCGATGAGACATGTAACGATTTGTTGCAGCTAGCTGGAAAGTGTGAGTGCATTCATATGCACACTTCCCGACATGTGTGTCCTTTTTAAAGGTATAATATAGGTTTCGTTTTGAAGTATAAACAGAGATTGAAGCGTGTTTTTCTTCTCCGGGGCAAATTCTGTTGAACAACAGTAAACAGTTTCCTTTGAATAGTTGCTTCGCTTTGTCAAAATAAACGTTGCGCCAATCGGTGTAGTGCGAACACCTTCGCAAACGTCTTGCATTTCAGTGTCCTATTTGTTTGTAGCGCTTTCCCCATAGCACTTGGTCGACGAACGGCGCCAAAGGCGGGTTGGGTGCGTTTTTAAAAACCGTCATAGGAGAAATTCTCGCTATGACATTCGGCACACACGTTCTATTACGCGTACGTTACGTGTAGCGTGTCTTATTTATGGGGATGGGGCGACATTTTACAGCTGTTTTCGTTGGGCTCATCTGAATGAGCTAAGTGGATCGTAATCCACCAGTCCGAGAGAGAATGGCAACCGGCCGCATAATCCATGTGAGCTATTGTAGAAGCATTGCCGTACAGCGCCGCGTTTCATACCAAGCCACAAGAAGTTCCGCGGTACCGGCCGGTTAGGTTTTAGCGCTTTACTTGAAACGTTTGTTTGTACAGCTGTTGGAGGTGTTTCTCACTCCACAGTTGATGCTGTAGTGTAGTGATACGATGGAAATGCTCTATCGACCGTTCGCAAGTGTTTTTGGCACATTGGACTGCACGTCTACTCTGACAAAACTTTCGAGTTTTTTTTTTAAATATTATGAGATTATGAGCTGAGAAACAGCGAAAAGAAATTCACGCATCAATCTCTTCTTGATCACAACTTGTGATTGAAAGCATAAATTGAAACTCTCTTCCAGCTATCTTTCGCTTAGCTACAAGTCTCAGGGCGAATTGTGCTCTAACTGTACTACGAACCCCCGAAACCCGATCGTTTCCTGTCTTAGAGCGATCGCATTCATACAAACGACAATGCCATCTTTTCTTGAATTTTCTAATTAAATACTGTCCCCTACCGACGACATGATCAATGTATCAAACGTGTTTTTTGAAAGAAATACAACTATTTTGATGTTACAATTACAGTCAATATTGAAATTGTGGTTAAAGGGATATTTAAAAATCATAAAACGATGCACGATAAGGCACTAAACAATGCTAGATTGCTAGTCGCTGGTGAGCTTAATGAGATGGAGAGGGGCACAAAACGGATTTCACTTCTCGGCCTGTTTGATCGACCACCGTGCAGATGGAGTGCATTTCCTCACTCCCAACACGCTGCCGGTTCATTGCGGGATTGTGTTTCCTGCGCGAAGCAAGTGTCACCTGTTCGTTTTGCTCCGCCACACCCGTCAGCCGAACGTCCCTATCCAGGATGATCGAACGGGGGCAGCGCCACACACCACGCACGTGCACGTACACACGCACACACACACACACACACAACACCGAACGATGGGAAGTGTGCAAGGATGGCAGGCTTGAAGCAGCTCCGATTCAGGCCCACGAGATTCTGCCAAATATAAGACAACACAGCACTTATTCACGTGATCTCGTATGTATTGATATACCTGACGTAGACTGTGTTATCGTCGAAGTGCTTGCACAGCGGATTTTCCAGCAAATTCAGCTCCAACAGCTTCAGCCCCTTCAGACTGTCCAAGGAGTGTAGGTACGGTATCTGGAGGGGAGGAAATGGAGACCGCACGACGTTAACGAGCATGTTTGGTGCAGCAGCAGAAGGCAAAGCCATCGCATGACTTACCCGATTTCTGGCCATATAGAGCACCTTCAAGTGTGGCATCTTAGTAGTCATGGATTTCAGATGGTCCAACATGTACAGCTTGTTCTCGTTCAGGTTCAGTGCCTCTATCTCGGGTATGTGCTCCGCAATGATGTCGATCGCGGCCAGCATGATTTGCGGCCGGAACAGTGCGCAGAAGATGTCGCTCAGGTCGGGATCGGCGTGGAACTTTTGCAGATCCAGCCCCTTCGTCTGCGGGTTGTAGCGCTTCACCATGGCCTGCTTCATGCGCATCTTCAGCTGCTCGTTCACCTGCGTCGGCGGCGGGTTGTTGCGCACCACCAGTATCATCCGGCGACCATCAGGCGTCTGAATGCTGCGGTTGGCCCGCATGATCGCATCGGCCGCCTGGAAGTCCTCCACAAAGAACACGGCGCCCGACTCGTTCGCCTTGTAGTACAGCGGTATGAACATCTGCGGCGTGATTGCTTGCTGGATCGAGCGAAGAATAAACTCCTTCTCGTACTTGTTGCCGTACGGTATCCGCACCTCGTACCACGGTGCATTCGGGAGCAACTTTTTGCGCTGATTGCCGCCACCACCACCACCGCCACCGCCACCACGCGGTACGCCGCGCGGAATCGGCGAGCCGCTGCGCCGCTGCCGATCAAAGTTGCGATTGTTCATGCGCACGCGAAGATCGCCCCCGTCGAACATGTCGCCGCCCATTGCCTCATCGTCATCGTTCATGTGCGCCCGCAGGTGGTTCTCTGTAATGCGCCCCTTGCCACGGCCACCGTTCGATGGTTTGAAGCTGACCCGCCGCTTCACGTCCGTCATGCGATCGTTTCTGTTCCGGTCGTTCCACTCGCCGCCGCTACGGTCCGTTCGATCGTCGTGGTCGTGTTTTGGTGCATTGGCTAAGGTAAACAAACCACAAGGGTCAGTTCCGTATTTCGCCATCCGATGCTTTGTTTCGTTCCACCACCAAAATGGCGGCGTCACAGCAGCGAAATCCTGGCCTGTGTTTGCACTTACCGTCGTAAAACCTGTCTCCCCCGTAGTTGCGACCGCCGCGCCCACGAAAGTTGCCATTGCGCGTGTTTTTAGGCATGGTTAACAACGATTAGAACGGAAAACAAGAACGAAATTTAACAAATCCTGCACCACGTTACGGACACACTTCTCACTTTTTGCAAGCGAAGTGACAAATGCGATGTGATGGCCTGGTTGGGCCCTCATCAGTTTGACAAGTGTGTCGCTGCAACGAAATTTGACAGATTGGCGTAGACAATTCTGTTTTGTGTACGGTTCAATATTCAGCGCTCAAAATCAAAGCAAAAGCTGAACAGTTTTAATAACGTAACATGTATGATCAATCATATAAAAAACTCTTGAAACAATGAGCATAGTTCATACAAAGCAAAGTGTTATTGAAATGTTTGGCATTTATTTCGTACAGCCTGGCAAGTTATCCGCATCAGAAGATTATGTCGACTGTCATTTTTGTATGTCGAGATACAGTGACTGACAAAAAAAAACAACATAAATTAAACGTAATGCTTTCCCTTTTGACCATTTTATTCCTTCCTTTAACGTGTTTATGGTAAAATAATAGTATGGATTATTAAATTTGACCTAACATTGTGCTATTATTAGTTACACAGATAGCTAAGAAAAAATATCAACCTGTAAATTCGAATGTCGACATCGTGCGCGTGTGCTGTCAGGCAGGCAGCTGTCAACGTTATTATTGATGTTGGTAGCTCACGTTCTCTGTCGCTGTGAAAAACACCGCTGCATCCAGTTTTCCCATCGTATCACTATTTCGTGAAAACCACCCCCAGAGAAAGTGTACACGAAATCGCTACGATGGCGCTCCGACTGTTCCGCATGAGCCAGGATGTGGTTACGCCACTGATCAAACGTGTAAGTAAAACAAGCGCCAGTGTTTCGCTCCCAAGGAAGGCCAAAATATTGCACCCGATGGCTAGCAGGGCAGCAGCACCCTGTTTGTGTTGACGGTCGTTCAGCGGACATCAGACATCGCGGACAAACGTTACATAATTGGGATATACGTTTGTGGGTGGATAAAACCGTGATCGAACCTGCTTCTAATCGAGCGCTTTTCGCTGCCTTCCGTGCCCGGGCGTACCGATTTCAGAACTGCACCGTGTCAGCGTTTGAGCTCCAGCACAAGAACCCCGTCCAGCGGAAGGTGGAGCAGATCCCGAAAGCGCAGTATGGCGGGCGGCACACGGTGACGATGCTGCCGGGCGGCGGAATCGGCCCGGAGCTGATGAGCTACGTGCGGGAGGTGTTCCGGTTTGCCGGCGTGCCGGTGGACTTTGAAATCGTCGACATCGATCCGGCCAGCGAGGGCAATGACGATCTCGAGTACGCCATCACCTCCATCAAGCGTAACGGCGTGGCGATCAAGGGTAACATCGAGACCAAGTCGGAGGCGACCGGCATTCTGTCGCGTAACGTCGCCCTGCGCAACGAGCTCGATTTGTTCGTGAACGTGCTGCACTGCAAATCGTTCAACGCGATCCCGGCCCACCACCAGAACGTGGACGTGGTGATCGTGCGGCAGAACACCGAGGGCGAGTACGCGATGCTGGAGCACGAGAGTGTGCGGGGCGTGGTGGAAAGCATGAAGGTGGTCACGATCGAGAATGCGGCCCGCGTGGCCCGGTTTGCGTTCGAGTTCGCGAAGAACAACAACCGCAAGAAGGTGACCACCATCCACAAGGCGAACATTATGAAGCTGGCCGACGGGCTGTTCCTGAAGGTGGCGCGCGACATCGCGAAGGAGTACCCGGACATCCAGCACAACGATATGATTATCGACAACTGCTGCATGCAGCTCGTGTCGAACCCGCACCAGTTTGACGTGATGAACACGACCAACCTGTACGGCAGCATTACGTCGAACGTGCTGTGCGGGCTGGTCGGTGGTGCCGGCCTGTTTTCTGGCCGTAACTATGGCGACCACGTATGTATTGATGTTGTTTTGGGATTATGGGGAAAGGGAGGGGGGGGGGACTGTTGTGCTAATAACAATGAGTGTTTTTTTTTGCACCATTTTCCCACAGTACGCCGTGTTTGAACCGGGCACTCGTAACACCGGTACGGCAATTGCCGGCAAGAACGTTGCCAATCCGGTCGCCATGCTGAACGCGGCGGTGGACATGCTGTACCATCTGGGGCACCGCTACCATGCCGACTGTATCTCGGATGCGCTGCACAAAACGATCGACATCGATGGAATCCACACGCCCGGTAACGTATCAAAACCCCGTCCGTGGATCGTTTGTGTGGGATTGCGACAATTTGGAACTCACCGGAGCTGTATTTTGTCTTTCTTTCGCCTAGATCTTGGCGGTAACAACACGAGCACCGACATTGTCCAGAACGTTCTGAAGCATCTGGCCGAGAAGAGAACGTACTGGTAAGTGGGGCCGCATGTGCCTGCCGTCTTGTCTGCGTGTTGCATTGTGTTACTCGTCTATTCGTTTCATATATTATTTGCCAGATTTTTGTTTGTTTGTTTTATTATTAGCAGTTAATGTTGATTTACTTACGCTTTCTTCGTTAAGCGTCCATATCTGTCGTTCGTTTAGTGTTTGTGTGTGTATGTGTATGCCCGTCAAGTGTTCGTACGACTTTATGTTTCGGGTATAGATTTAGTAGGGATTTAGAGTTTATAGTTCATGTTCATTCATGCCAACCATCCAATCATCCCACCTGCCAATATTCATATTTAGTTGTAGAGCAGGGTTATAGCAGCATAAAAAAGGAAAGATGCTCGAATACTGCTTAGACAGATCAGTAGATTAGTTGCCACGCTGTTCCCATGTGTTTACCGTCGCTTCCTTTCCTACCATTTACGCTTCCCGTTTCGCTTCCCGTTTCGCTTCTCGTTAGCCGTGTAGTGACATTGCTGTGAATTTGCGCTAACATAGTTTGTAACTGTATGTTTCCATTTCTCTTTCTTCCGTTCCCTGCAATACCGTGTTGTTCGACTGCTTACAAACACACAAACACACACTCACCCAACCAACAACCTGCTCTAACTAGGCAACATGGACTATTGTACAATATTTAATCGCAGGCGCTTAAACTGGCGGACTAAAACGTGTGGTGCGCAACGATCTCAATAATCATGCAATTTAAATACGCTTATAATCACACTCACAACCGCGACTATCGCTACGTACGGTGCATTCCATTTGTTATGCAATGTTGATGGCAATTTTGGTACTGGAATTGAGGTGTGTGAATAACACAAAAAAAGGAAGGCAACAAATTGGAGCTATTGGCTTCTTTACTGTTTATGCAAGGAATAAATTGGTATAAAAGATAGCAAACGCAACGTTTAAATGTAAAAACGTACGATTGTCTAATAAGCTATAATTCCCTAAAAAGTCATTTCTTACAATTTATTTGAAACGATGTAGAATAGAAAGGATATTTCATAATTACAAATTGCAACACAGGGTTTATTTTATCCCAAACCATTTATTTTTTAATAGCTGATTTGTATTGTAGCATTTTAAAATGATTTTTATGTTTTCAATTGGTGTGTGATATAGATCATGTATACCCAGACTATACCCGTCTGTGTAGTCAGAGTGTTGAGATTAGCAGTTTGGTTCTGTAAATAATGTTTCACTTCAATTAATTGACCATCATCCATCAATTAGGTGTGCTAATGCTGTGTGGTTTATTTGCACTGTTCAGTTGCAAGCAACAATTTCACCTTACAATATGATTTCTATTGCTCCATTTGCAATCCAACGTGCAATGCTAGAATAGAATATGTTATAGCTATTACATGATCGACTGTATTCACTGTTTTCTTCGTAGCACAAAGCACCCGTAGCGAAACGGAATGTTGTTGTGTGATCAAGTTTTGCTTTTGATAGATGTCCACGTAGCGATCGGTCGTTTGGATGAGTAGAATGCACTCGGGCGTACGAATCGGCACTAATGTTTACACTTTAAACTTTCTTTTTTAATCTCCCCCTTACCCCACACCGCCCTACAACATCCTACCTATTTTCCTGCCTGGCGCACTTGCACAACATTTCCCTTGTGTTTTCCCCTCAACCATCCTTCACCCCTTTTTGGGCGATCTTTCTCCCAGGAGTGTTATAAAGGAAAATTGAACACAAAAAAAGGGAAAGCAACGTCAATAACACGGCATGTGGCATGCATCATCAGCTGCGGATGAATACGAAGAAAAGCAAAACGCATTGTTAGCACGATCGATGTGAAGCAAACGCAATTAGATCTAATAGTGGAAAAAGGGTGTTAAACCACGCTTTGTTATAAACCGGTTAGCTGTTTGCAAACAGCGATTGATATTCGAAAACTCAAGCTTGCTGCCCGTGACAATATGGTAATAGTAATATGTTGCACTGTCGCATTAATCGTCGAATGTTGCACACGCACCACTGCGCACCTCCATTGCTCTTATTATCAAATCTAGCTTATTATTTGCTTCTTTTTTCTGCCACCTTTTTTAAGCCCACTTGCCCACCGCACGCTTCTGTTAAACGTAAATGGCACGGAAAACCTCCGTGTCCTGTTCCCTTCACCAACCGTTTTCCCTCATCGTTCGTTTTTGTTTCTTCTAACAGGTTCCCGGCGTATGCGTATATCTGAGAAGTTAGGCTAGAACCGAAAAAACAAACACCCCAAACACCCCTAAACCAAAGCCAAAATAGTTCCTTTCCAAGCGTAAATCCTTAAACTTTCATCCCGTTTTTTTTAACTGTTTAACTGTTATTTCCGATCCCGATTCCCGTTCTCTTTCCATTTTCGGTCTGTAACATCTGACTCACACACACACATGCCAACAGCTCCTAATCTCCCCCCTGCAACTCGGTGTGTTGTTTTGTTGTGAGGGGGCATTCTCTCGGTGGATGGGCCATTCCTTTCTTCCCCCTTTGCGAGACGAGGAAACACACCTTCAAAATCATGCAACAAACAAACACAACACAAAACAAAACCCTACCCCATCAGGAAGCATAATGCTGTGAAGCTAGACGATCAAACCGTGCGCGGTGTGTGCGTAGGTGAGGAAGCAGAGCGTTTGAGAATGTTTTGGACCAGTTGGCAAAATTAGGTAAAAAAGTTAAGGTAATCGGCAAACGAATATGGAAACCATAATATAAAAGCTCAAAATTTGGCGTAAAACAAACAAAAAAGAACCCCGAAATTCTCTGTTTCCAAATCTGTGTCCACCCATGGGACCTTTCACCTGCTCATTTCCATCATGTTCGGGGGGGCTGTGGGAACGGTAGTTGTTGGTCGCGACCAACAACCGCATCATCATCATCATGCGTTGGTACACACACCTTCCAATAATGACCGTCTGCGTATCTTGTTGTTCGTTTTCGTTTTGTTGTTTTGGTACATTTTCTGTAGTTTCTTTCGTTGCACTCTGTGTGCGTGTGTTATCCATTTTTTATTTAATCCGTCCCGTGTGTCCCCTCTGATCAATGATAGCATCGTGGAAGCGATCATTTAATCTTTGCAATCAAAAATTTAATAATGTTTTACCCTGTTACCCCGAATAACGACCTCTCCTCGGCCTTCGGCTCCAGCCTGAAGTGTTAGTTAACAAAGTAGAGTCAGTTTGATAGTGCGTGGAAAGAAATGTTTGCTCATCATCCTGCGACGATCATTGATCATTATTGTGCGTGTTTGTCGATCATTCATCCCCTGGTTCCTGTTACGGTTTGTTTGAACACCATTGAACGTGTGCGCGTGTGGGATTTTTGTGTCGTTGCGTACTAAAGCGTTCGATACGGCAGACGATTTATGACGCGTCTGCTCACTGTCTTAGTTTTACGACGTTTTGTTTATACCTTGTGTTGTATCCTTCGGCATTATCAAAATTTGAATTTTTCAAAATCAATTTGCAACCGATTTGCGAGAACTTATCTCAACATTGGCACGTTTAGTATCAGTTTGGCAAGGAACGCTCGGTAACTACCACAACATTGTTTTTGCTCACTTTTCTGTGAAATTATGACTCTTTGTTTGATTTTCTTTTTATTTTGATACATTTCTTTTCTTATGTTTTGTATTTGAACTTAATGTAAAAAAAAAATACATCCATAATCTACCAACGAAAAATCGTACCCCTACCGAACGCGGAAACGAATGCACAGAGAAGAGCGCATACGGGATCTCAAACGCCGAGGGATGAGCTGGCGAGCATCAAGCGTGTAAGAGAAAGTGGAGCGCGGAATTGGAAATGATCGGTGTTACTTTATTTACGTTAGATTAGATCTTCTTTCGATCCGAATTCATACATTTTGCTTAGGAAAAGGACACTGTTCTGTTTTTAGATGTTTTTGGATGTTTTTCGGCAGATTTGAAATGTTTTCTGTTTTAGTATTATAACCCCCCAAATTGAGAAGGAGTCTTATGGTCAACCGCAAAGGCAAGCTGATTTTGGAAGGGAAGCAAGACAACAAAAAATGATACACAAATCATGATAATTTTATTTATTTCAATTAAACAAATACATGATTGCCCCGAGAAGGATGAATGCTGCAAACGAAATAGATACTGTTACTGTAAGATACAATAAATGATTAGTAATTGTTTGATTGCAAAACAATGTTGAAAGAACAATAGGTATCCACCATGCCTTTAGCTTCTATTTTTTGGAATAAATTTACTAACATGCTGATATTCAATCATATGATTTTTGCTAATATTGGATTTATCTGTTCGTCATAACCTTCCGACACGTGTTTTATATCGCGCTCGAGATGCGAGAAAGAGAGAGAGTTGACGTTTTATCGTGCTCTTGTGGTGGAATTCGCGTAACTGCTGCGCAATCCTCAAGGTGTACTTTAAGAAGTGCAAATAGACACACATCGTACGATACGTGTTAAAGACAGCTCCTAACGGCCCCGTGGCTTGGCGCTATGACGCATCCAAGGTGGAGTTCTCTCTCGTAATCCCCAGCGCACTATCAACCAAAAACAACATCGGATTTGATATCTACACGGATTGGCGCTCAGCTTTTAAGCATGTTGAATTGCGTTACATAGTAGTGAAACTCCAACAAGAACATGAAGCTAAAACTAACTCATCGTCCATTAATTAAGTATTAGCAGTTGAACTAACGTCTCAAATACATACACTAACTAGTGTTGGGTTTTAAGAATTTTTCGTTGAGATTCATTCATATGAATCTTTAGTAATGAGTGATTCGAATCTTGAATCGACTCTTCAAAGATTCATGAATCTATAACATTCAAAAATCCATTAAAATCCATATATCTCCAGGGATTCATGAATTTATCACAATTATTGAATTTGCGATCCCGCCTAATAACATGCCCGTCGTGAGTTCAAGCGTCGCTTGGACCGTTTCCCCCGTAGCAAAACAAACTATCCGACTGCGTGGTACTTACCAAGAAGTCTCTAAAGCCTTTATAAGCTCGCGTGATCACGTAGGTTGTTACTCTAAGAAGAAGAATAATGAAAAGCTCAAGCTCTATCAATCTTGGGAGATATATGAATCTCTTGAAATTCATAAATCCCTAAAGATTTGTGAATCTTTCGAGATGTATTAATCTTTCGAGATTCTCGAGTCTTTTGAGATTCATAAATCTTTGGATATACACAAAGCTTTAGAGATTCATGAATCTTTGAAATCGAGATTTAGTATCATTGAATCATTTCAAAGATTCATTCAGATTCATGAATCTGAATCAGATTCACCCAACACTAACACTAACGCAGATTAATGGCTCGTAGCCGCCAATGGATTTAAGAGATCGGTAAACGGCAGTGACGCGCAGGCGATGAAATTCGATGAAAAACAAGTTTGAAATCATTTCTACCTGCATGCGGCGCTCGACTGATGTTTCGGGTTGTCAAGATATAAAGGAAGAAATTTCATCGCACCGTAATAAATGGCTCTTCCCACTGTCATTTACAGACCAAATCGGTCTTATCTTTATCTTTGCTATGCACTTGTTTAGAGAATATCGTAAAGCGTAAAAATAGAATTAAACAAAAAATGTTTTAGTTCAAATTGTACAATAGTTATATCCTTTTTTTTGTTCACAACAACTTGATGTATTCTAAATTTATAATATGCCTTAAACGTACTCTTAGAACATGTTTTATCACGTTGAACTCTTAATTGATATCTTAATAAGATTAACCTGTATTACAACTAGCAAGGCACTATCGGCAAAATAACGATCCTTCCAGTCGATCGTTGCCATGGCGACTGGGAGAAATGAATCATACGATTTGTGATCCAATATTATTTAAATATATTTCGAACAAAAATCCTTGATTTCTTGATTGATTGAAGTTTCCAACTTGCCGTGGTGCCTTAAACAACTTATTTATCGAATAAGCATATCCGAAACGCAGTTAGTTTTGTCAATTACACACTGGCTGGTTATACCGTGGACAGCAGGGTGAACGCTGTTCGCTACACACTGCTCGGCTGTGTATATCTGCACCCTTAATATATAGATCCGAATTTACTCTCGCTCAGTTCTCGTAGCCAGGTCGGCGGAACAACTGTCATGGTTCCGTGTGTTGTACGTGCATAGTGTTCGGCTAAAGTCCATCCGTCCAAGTCCGGGTTTGCGTAATTTCGGTACACCTGTAAACCGGGCAAATCGCGACTCGGCCTTCTAGGGCTCTAGTGCGCATTTATTTGTTAATGTGTTAAAAACAAATCTATTATCACGGCTAGTAGCACCACATCGGGCTGGTCGCAAATAGCCATATAGCACTGTGTGGGATAGTATCGCAAGGAAAAGGTTTCTCGGGTGAGCCACGATTGTGTTGTGGCCGATCACACCACTGCTATGTCAATAGCATATTCGCCCCCAAAAGGTGGTTCGATGCAATGATGTTAAAGGTGTGCGTGCGTGTGCGTGCGTGTGCGTGAATGCGTAAGAGTCGGATGATGCGGTGTTTTCAAAGAAAGAAAAAAAAACAGGAATGCCAAATAATCATAAAGTGTATCGCATAATCATACTTTCTTCTTGCGGTTGCTGAAATGTGAAATTTTTAGTTATCTTTTAAACGTTTCGATATTGATTGGCGATTGCCGTCCGGAAATACCGATGGCCGAAGGTGGCCTACCTGAGGCAGCTGCTGCTGCTGCTGCTGTCAAATGAGAAATAGGGGAAAATATACACCCCCTAGTTAAGAGAGAAAGAAAGAGAACGGAACTACGTTTCATTTACGTGTGATACGTTTGTTTTCATGCACCCTGCCCGGCGGCGTGCAACGTGCGTATCCGACAGCATGCTCCAAGCGACTGGCAGTGCGTTCTGCGCTTACTTCGTTCAATGCGTACAGCGCCGTGTACCTTATGTATAGTTGCTATTGGTTATTTACAACCCCCAGGTAGGAGAGCGAAAGAGAGTAACCATGGGGCCTGTGCATGAAACAGTGGATATGTGCGAAGAGTAGGAATAGAGATTTCGGCATTGTTTACAAACGTGCATGACCCAGTAACAAGTGTTCTTTTCGTTTTGGTCAAAGTCTTTAAAAGAGAACAGGTCGAAGCGTTTAGAGTAAATTGACAGAAAGCCATGGGAAAATTTTGACAGTTAAATTGAACATTGTTTATGTTTAGCGAAGGACGTTGCTATGGAGTGAATAAGAGTTTTGTTCAACATGTTGCACTCATTTCCTATTAGAATATTACAAGAATTAGGATCCAGTTAGAATATTACATGGCTGATACAATCCAAGGATCTCTTTTATCATTCATCGCCGGGTTATAAGCAGAAGACGGTATGCATATTGTACTTGTGTGTGCCGGTTCGATGTTTCATTTTACTCTCAGTCTTTAAATGAAAGTAAATAGGACTTCTGTTACCCAGTTAGAACATATACTGTGCTGTTTTATGCCTGTTAAACTATTCGTTCTTCCAGCAAGACCGTTGCAAACGGTAGTGATTCGTGGCCACGGAATGGTTATCTGTATACAGAGTAGACTGCAATTACTTCTCCTTTATTCTCCAGAAGTGATTGACCGCAAGAAATTTAACCAATATAATCTTCCTAATAGTAAATTCGTCCACTTTTACACGTTAACTATTAGCCGTTTTTTTGTAAACACTTTTTCATGAAACTGTCAAAAGCGAGCTGAAAATGGCAACCTAGCAACGGGCTTTGCATCGACCTGTTCTCCTTAATAGATCTTGGTTTTGGTGGTGAAAAATGGTGCTCCAAAAAATGATGTGATTTTTTCTATTTTTTTTTGCACACACTACTACCCATTGCCGTGTAATTAAATTTCGTAGTTGACACCTAGCGTTATAAAAGAAATAAAGTGTCCTCTACAGCGCGTGTATTGGCATTCGTATGTATCACCCACTACCACATCGAGCGTGGCTGCAGGGGCGTTCCGTTCGTTTTATTTGGAAGGTGTAAATATTGACTGAAAAAAGATAATATCCTTTTGTAAAATCGACTTCGGATTTTTTTTCGACTACACGATCGGAAAGTGTTCAAACTAGTTCTGGGAGATTCGCTATTAATTTCTGACAAATAACTAGAGATTAAAAATAATACAAAAGCTGACAACAAAAGGACTAAAAAAAGAAATAACGATTAATGAAGGACTATGATATCATTACTCTAACATTTTTCTGTATAGGGGATAACAATATATTTTTTTGTGAAAACTTCAATCAATTATTTCTATCCGTCGATCGTTTTCTTTAACGCCTAATTAATCATTTTTTTGTTCAGGGACGGAACATTTTAATGAGCCATTCTTTTAACGATGGTTGCCACCGTCGAAAACCCAGTTAGCACCCAACAGTCTATACAAAAGTCGGCATGGAATCGTCTTAAAATTGCGAATTTCTTATTCTAGTGTAAATTAATGAATTGGGTTGTTGTTTTAACTTTTCAGCAATGCAGTCTGAGTACTGTATTCAAAAAAATTCAATATCACTAAACATAAAAAAAAAACAATGCCCAAAACAATTTTGCAAGCATCATTTTTGACTCCGCGGTCATTCGCTAATCATTCAAATCATTTCGTACCTTTTTAAGCGGAACATTCACAAAATAGAAAAAAATGAATAACTATTTTCCGAAAATTTACAAAATGCTTGGTGTTAAAGTTCTTGGAATGGATTTAGTTGCGCTTTTGTATACATCATTTGTTTACATTCCACATCATCTGATTGTCGTCAGATATTTCACCCGTTTCGCTGCGCATTTCCGTTCATTCCGCTGTGTATTTCACTCTGTACGGCCACACGGTGACATAAATGGTTCCGCCCTACAGTCAGAATTGTATAGTTGAACGTTTGTTAGTTGGCATACTTTTTAGTTGAGAGACTTTTTAGTTTAGAACGCTCGATTTAGTTAAATTAAAAAGCACGCGTTTGTATGGAAACCCCAGGATTGGAAAAAATCATAAACATCTCATGGTCTGTTGAGAAAAATTGTTGATTTTTTTATATTGAAAAGCGTGCCCAAAATAAGGCATCTGATTACATGGAATGGGAAACCCTGTCTCATCCAAGCATGCGCGGAAGCAACCGTATGCATCTCGTAGCACGCGAGAATTCATCTGCCGTTGACCCGTGTCGTAGGATGCTGTGTATCCTTTTGCCATGGTACGGGCGAAATGTGTGCGCGTGTGCGTGCGGTGCGACTGGCTCTTGCACGTATCGTTACCGACTGATAACAGCCCAGTGTTAGACGTTTCCGCAAGCCAGTGCTAGTATTAGTGGTAGTATTGGTGTGAGTGTTAGTGAGCAGAATAGGAAAGAATCCCTGGGGATATGGATGGATTGTGCTTTCGCTGCTGAACGTGTTTGTCTCATTCGGAAAGGTCCGGCTGTGCCGAGTGGTGGTGTGTCAAGGCGGAAAGTTGCCGATATCCTTTAGGCGTACGATAAGAGTTTGGCGATAGATATATGCAGATAAATTGAGAGCTACGATAACGTACTGAGTAGCCCGAGGGCGAGTGGTCGTGGATGAAAGGCCGTGATATTAAACATCAAAATACATCACAGCAACCATTCGGCCCGATAGAGCTTCCGCGTTTGGAGGTGCTGGCCGTACTGCCGCTTCAGTAGGCCACGTTGCCTGTCCAAATCCGAGTTTCTGTGCAGTGCCGCGGTGGAAAACTTACGCCGTGTCGTAAAGAAGATAAATAAGTGTTCCGTTTTCTTTCTTTTTTAGTGGCAAAGTGAAAGTCCTTCGCTTTTGTGTGTTGTGCCGTGCGTGTAGTTTGTTACTGTGAATCCATCCGCACCTCAATGTGTCCGTACAACGTCACCAATCGTGAAGAAAATTGGCGACAATAGAAATGCATCATCCATTTTGGCTGGTGGTGCGGTTACCATGCTTTGCGGTTGAAACATGTGCTTTGTGAAGAAAACCTAAGTGTGTACTTGTGTACGTGTGTACCTGTGTGTGTGCGAGAGAGAGAGAGTTTGTGTATTACTTTGTGTGAATGTTCGGAAAAGCTGTACCGGCTTTCAAAGCAAATTTCCTCTGCTGCCCCCAATACGTGTTCGGTGTGGAGTAGGCACTCGGCGGCGTGTGTGTTAACACAGTTTAACCCGACGGGGTGTTGTTCGTGGCACGGTCGACCGGCGGGAAGAAGAAAGAGGCGGAGGGCTCACCAGACACGCTAGCGACAGTTCCTGGCAGCCAGTCCAGGCGGGCCGCGCAAAATGGGGCACCACCAGAAGATGAAGGTTACTAGCGCGTGGCTTCTGACATTGCTCGTCCTTGTGCCGCCGTCGCTCGGTGCCGGTGCCACCGACAAGCTGGAAAAGCTGGCGATGCAAGAAGCGAAAGAGCATGTGCTAAAGAACAACATGGTGCTGGAGCCGACACTTACCACCACCACCACCATCACTACGGCCAGCAGGTTGCCGTCCGGCAACGGTACCACCGGTGGAGCCGCGGGTGCGGCCAAATCGACGACAGGACTCCCGAGCGAATGTAAGTCGGAATGTGTGGGCATGGCGTTTGCTGCTCTGCTGCTTCTTCTTGCGTTTCCGAATGTTTCCAGCAAGCACAGGCTCGTACCGTAAAACTAGCTGCGCCTCCGGGTGTTCGGTATCGGTCCGCTATCGTTTGATCTTTTCCCAGGCGCTGGATGGAGCATCGCCTTCCAGTGGATGCTGTTTTGGCATGCACAATCTTTCCCTAAACCTTAGCGAGCAGCGAACACCCGGCTCTCGGAACATGATTGATGTATACACGGTTGTGCTGCACTGCGTTTGCTGTTTATTCGTGTGTTAAATTAGATTTGTGTTTTACTTTTTTTGTTGTTGTTGAGGGGGTTGGTAAAATTTTACATGTTATAAGCAAAGATGTAATGTGATGAACGAAGTGGCAAGGATGACGGTTCTGAGAACTTGGAGAGGGGTTTTCTGGATTGGTGTTTTCCATCGCAAAAGTTAGGATTTCTTGTTCCAAGAAACATCGTTTACAAAGGCATTGCAAAAATCAATCTTAGAAGTTCTTAGTTTTTTTTTGGATATGCTTAGAAATGTGAACTTAAACAAGCTATGAGTCTTATGAGCTATGAGTATAATGATGAGTACCTAAAATAACCTGTATCAATTTATGAGCTTTACCACGTTTCTAAATCTTATGGCTAAGAGCGACCGATCTGGTGGTACAGTCGTCAAGTCGTACGACTTAACAACATGCCCGTCCTGGGTTCAATCCCCAGAATGGAACGTGTCCCCATACGTCGTAGGACTAACTATTCTGCTATGGTGATAAATAAGTCACTGAAAGCCGAGTCCACTAGTGGTACCGTCAGGCCTTGACCGACAGCGGTTGTTTGTGGCAAAGAAGAAGAAGTTAAGAACGATCGATTCAGCCTAGGATTGAACTAACAGTCTAACTAACGCTATGAGAGCTTCTGCTATGGAAAGTAGGACAACTGCAGTAATGAGATATACAGGACATAATGTGGTAAAATTGGAATTTTACTTTCTATCATTTAGGCTCTTTTCTATAAGGTTAGTTTCCTGTTAGCTAGTGTAAAAATGGAAGTCCCCTTTCGCACCACCAAAGCGGGATAAATTAAATCCACAAATAATGTAATCCCGTCCCGACAAACGAAGCAAAATAATTGGATAAAAAATATTAAAATTCATCCCTTTTTGGTGCCCGGGAGAGTGTTTTAATGAGTTTGAATTGGATAGAGAAAGTTTAGCAGCATCGATGCGCTGCCGAGAGACGAACCAGCAACGTCGGTCCTCTTGCGTGATTGTTGTAACTTTCCCGTCACTCATTATACGTTCATTCTTAATGCTTGCAAACCTTGAAATGTACACTTGCCACATATTGGCCCAGGCGGCAACGCAAACTTTACGCTCCCGTACAGCCCGCATCTGCCGGATCTGCATGGCGCAGAACTTAACGTGAAGCTTTTGTGTTTGTTGCTTAGTCTAACTTCTCGCCCGTCGAGCCCGTCTCTCGGTACGGTGGGATAGGATAGGAAAACTGCTGCAGCATAATAAGTAGCATACAACAGGCAAGCTCATATCACGAAACTTGGTTGCGCTTTAATTATGCTTATTTTCATACTCGTCGCTTCGGAGGGGGTGACTGTAGTGGTTGGCTACTACACTACACTCGTATGCTTACCCACTCCAGTACGGTTGCTTGAGTGCAGGCTGCATTTCGCTACCATCGTTTGAAACGAGCAAACTAGGCACAATCTTCCAATTCTTTATTGTCTCCCGTGCGTGACGGGTTCTAGACGAGTTCAAGGATGCAATATCGATCGAATTAAAGCACAAGCTTTTATTATCATTGCCAAGTAGATAGAAGCGTTTTTCTGGGCTGTGTAGTATGATGGGAACATAGCGATGTTGAAATGCATTAAAAAGTCTGAATTTCTAACGATGAATATTTGACCAAATATCAATGGAGTATCATCAATTCTAATTTACTCCTTTTTCGGGTCGAGTTGATGTGTTGCTCATTAAGCAGCTCATTAATCATCAGAATCATCGATAGGAATGAAACATTTTGTTCCAATGCTAAGCAAAATTACACTCCTTCCATCAGCTTGGTTTGTTTCTTTATAGCGGCTGCTTACGGTGCAGTGTAAGTAGCGTGGCTGAATGTCTTTTTCTCTCTCCTTATTCACGTTTCACCAAAACGCAGCACGTGTGTGTTTATGTCTGGAATTTTAACCCTCGACTTTAGTTACCCCCCCCCCCCCCCCCCCC